>PVIA01008493.1:0-71135 GCA_004024845.1 Tonatia bakeri | reverse complement strand
GGCTATTTGTTTCTTCTGTCTCAAAATATGTCATGGGCTTGTACGTGCCTATGTACTCTCACAATTCTAGTAGTTAGTTCAAGTTTCCAAGTCATGAGGTTAAATGAGGCCCACATACCTTTTGTTTTCTGCTTGTGTCATAAAATTCTCAAGAGAACTCTAGTCTTTAGTCTTTCATACATTTGTGCTTTAAGGCAGACGGCCGAAATTCTTGTGGCCAGTGTTCATGGCATTTTCAGTTTGTTATGGGTTAAAGCACAGGGGAAATTTCTGTGATATTTTCAGATCAATATCACCATTTCAGATAAGCCTTGGAAAGTCATCTGATCTAAACTAAATTGAATTCACTATACTGATTCAATTAGCTTATTTTTTAAGTTTACTGTGAAAATAAATACTAAAATGTGAGTTAAAGAAGTCTTTGGAATTTTGTTTTTTAGATTAACCCCACATTTTCTGGTCATTTGCCTGTCTGGCTTTTCATTCAAAACTTTTGAAGAGTTGCTAGATTGCAGCAATGGATGATGACATTTATCAGGCATCAATGTTCATCAATATATTACCTGAAAGTCAACAGGCACTAACAATATATCCAATATTGCATGTTGGCTCTGTAAACATACAATCCAGAATGCTATTTGTTGGTATTGAGTAATTCTAGGTCTCACTAGGAAAGGACTATGACAACAATGGTAAATTAAAGACTAATTATTCATAAATTATGAATGGTACTTAAGTGAATCAAATCTACTCTGTCATGAGCAGGATTGGCTTTGCCTCACATTTCCGAGTCTCCTTTCCCTCCCCAGGCTGGGGCTTCCTCATGCAGAAACTCTGCACCTGTTCTACACGGAGGCTGGTGCTGCTGGCTGCCACAGTGGAGCCATGTTTGAGAAGTGGAGGGCTCCTATTCCAAGGGAATTCAGACAAAACAAAACTCAGGTGTAAAGAGTGAGAAGTTGGCTACATCATGGATTCTGGGGAAGAGATTACCAATTTGGAATAGTCTCTTTCCCCCTGGATGTCCTTATTTCTCTTCAGGAAGTCACTTTGTGTTGTTTGGCTTCCTAAAGTATAATAGATGGGATCGCCTTTGCCAATAAAATCCTATACACACACAAGGAACTGAACACAAAAAAATTGTTTAGATGGGTGATTACCTTGAATGCCGATCACATGAGAGTGGTGTGATGTGACACTTTGGTCACTCAGACCTGCTAACTCAGACCTGCTCATGAGCTTTTGACTTTTTTTAGCAAAATTGCTTCATGATTACCAGTTTTCACCTAAGAGCTATTTCCATAGCTATTTGTTAATAAAGCTATGAAAATGAGCTTTACCTTGTGTGATTAAATAGCTTGTGTATTGTGTGGTGCCCTATTGCTTGGTTCTTACCATTGTATCGAGACGCCCAATTACTTCAAAACTGAAGCCCACATTATTGCCTGTCATTTCTGACAGCACCTCACTGATGGGCTTGGTAAAGTCCTTGGGGCTGATGCACTCTGTGGCCCCTACAGCCATGGCCTTCTCAAATTTGTCTTTGTTGAGGTCAATTCCGATGATCCTGGAAGCACCAGCTGACTTACAGCCCATGACGACTGAAAGGCCAACTCCTCCCAGGCCAAAGACAGCACAGGTGGAACCTGGGGTGACCTGTAGAGAGAAAAGTTTTGCAAATGCTAGCAGCAGGATAAAAAATTTAAATTTATAAAGTATCTTCAATATTAGGAACACAAAATTCAGAGGATGTTAGGATTGGATCACTTATTCTGATGATAATGCCACAAAGAGGAGTACAAATGGAACATCTGAGAACAGAAAAGGAACAAACATAGTATTTGCTAGGTAAATGAAAAAAATTCTTTATAAAAGGGTCCATTGTATAAAAGGCCTTTGTAAAGGGAGTTTTTGCAGCCTTCCAACCTTATCTAATCTCACAGCAGGATTAAATAAGCACAAAGATCTGCATTATTTCTTCTTCTCTGCAAAGCTATGTTAAATCTGTTTGAGATTCTGGTCTGACTAGCATTTTCTTGATAAACATAACTCTGAGTTATTTTTTAATAAATTGGTGTTTCATCAAAGCCCACCCTCCATGTTTTAATTATATGACCCATATGGAGCTCCAGGCAGGAAATGTAGTTAAATCATTTTTTATATTTTTTCCCCTGTACTATTCTATATTACAGGAGGGTCTATCCAAAAGTAATTTTCCTGCTAGAGGAACCCTAAACATCAGGTAGCAGGAGACCCAAACACAGGAAAACCCACAGAACGGGTATAGCACTCATTGTGATACTTTCTTCTTCCTTCTTTCCTTTCCCTTTCTCCCTTCCTCCCTTCCTCCCTTCCTTCCTTCCTTCCTTCCTTCCTTCCTTCCTTCCTTCCTTCCTTCCTTCCTCCCTCCCTCCCTCTCTTCCTTCCTTCCTTCTCCATTCCACCTTCCTCTCCCTCTTTCTTCCCTTTCCTATTTTTTTTAGAACTTCTAGTTATTTGGCATTATCTTCTCTTGCAGAAATTACATAAAGAAGTAACTTGTGCTTGTATATGTATGCATGTATTTTGAAATGTTTGCACCTATAAGTAGAGATTTGTAGAGAACTACTAGGGTGTTGTACTCACTCTCTATGAGTTTTAATTTCAGATACGGCATCCTAATCCTTCAATTTCATTCCTGAATTTGGAGCTTTGAAATCAGTGCAGTCATTCCCTCAAGTATCATTCAGTCATTTATTCATCCATTCAACAAACTTTATTGATGGATTTATTGATGGTCAACATTTTACAATTTTACACCAGAAACTAAACAAGACATTCTAGGCCTTTTTCCCCCCCAATTTATCTACTAGCTTAATTGTCTAGATTTGAGATGGAATCTTTTGTTGATGGTTGAAATTCAGGTTCTAGTTTTAGGTACAGAAATATATGATTCTAGATTTATTTGCTGGGAACTCATTCAGCCTTCCTTACCAAATCCCTAGTAAGCCTTAGAGTCTGGTAGCCCTGGAGTACAATCTTTCTGATCATTCAGGAATTGTAGCACTAAACACTTTTCCCTAGGTCCTTGATCCTTGGCTTCCTTGTCACCTGCCTCTGAACCTTTAAGGGTATTGTGGCCCCAATGTTTGGTAACTTTAGATTGTTCCCTCTACTCCTCACTAAAAAAACCCAACAGCAACAACAAACCAACAACTTCTCTCCCTTTTCCAACTTTCCTGTTCTAAACAATGGGAACTGAAGATTAACATGTATAGTAAATTATCACATGATTACTATGGATGAAAACAATTGTTTAAAATAAAAGTGTTAAATATAGGTTATTTTAAAATATTTTTTTAATTTAAAGTATAGGAGGTTTCTGCTTTTTGCTATTGTTTTTCTTCCCTTTTCTGATCCCCTTAGTAATCTTTAATAATGGTCTGTGTGTCACCATTCCAGAGGTCTTCAGGAATGGCCTCAATGGGCTCCTGGGAGATAACTTTGGACTCTTTGGAACATCCTGCCTGATGTGAGTGTTTTTGTGTACCTGTGCTGTGCTGTGCCAGACAGTATATGCAAACACTGTGGTTTATGGTGAATGAAAGCCTGGGACTTTGAGCCATCAGCTTGACCTCTGGTGGTACCGGTGTCTGAGTAGCTGAGGTCAGTCATGGGAGTGCTGCATGCCTGCATCCCCCAAAAGAAGCCCTGACACCAAGACTTGAGTGAATTTCCTTGGTTGACAAATGTGTGTTGTCACACATTGTTTCTGAGAGAGTTAAGCTCTGTACCTGGGACACCACTGGGAGAAGACAACTACAAGCTTGCATCTGGTCTTTAGTGGACTCTGTCTTATGTGCCCTTTTCTTTGCTGGTTTCAACCTGTACCCTTTCTCTTTAGTAACTTGAAACCATGCATATAATAACTTCTGAGTTATATAAATTCTTCTTGTGAGTCATTGAACTAAAGGAGGGTTTGGAAGACTTCCAACACACCCTCATATTAAACTTATATAAGTTTGACCTATTTTCAAATAGGCAAAGGCAAGAGTGTATGCCCTTTTAATTGATTTGCTCTAAGATATAGCTTCTAAGAAAATAAAATACACCTAAACTGAAGAATGCATTGGTTAATAGTATATTACTCAAGTACTAATGTGGTATTAATATATCAAATACTATAAAAAAGTTGTAAGTACTAATGTAAAACTATATCCAATGTCTCTTCTTTCACTTCTATGTTGGTAGAAAATTCTTTAGAAAATTTTTCAGAAAAATTCTTAACTAAAACTTCAAGGAGACCCTTGGGAAGAAATGTTCCATCTCCAAAATTTTCCAAAGAAATGTAGAAGCAAGTGGAAACTACAATATTCCATTGATATGTGCATGGCATGTCCATGTTATACATTCATAGACCTCAGAATCCATATCTGGGGAAAACTACCTCCCTGGAGTTTATCATCTAATAAGTAAGACTAAAGATGTAATGAGACTTTGATACTTGGGACACACCCGATTCATGAACAACATTCTCTTGAATGATGGGAAGAAGTTTCTGCTTAGATAGAATAGACAGAAAAACAAGAACTTCTCTGAGCAAACAGGTGACTGTAAACTGAGAGTGATGTTAAGAAACCAACCACAGGAAGGCTCACAAGAAGAGTGTTCAGACAATCAGAATAGCATGTGTAGATACCTTCATGCAGAAGCAGCTCAGCAGGCTTGCAGATGTTGAAACAAGTAAATGTGGTATGAGATGAGATTGTTCCAAGTGTGAACTACTGAAGGATTTTTGGGCAAAACTAATGTGGTCCAGTTTATGTTTTATGAAATTACATTGGCTTATAAATGGAAAATTATTGGAGATGGTCAAGAAGAGTAATGAGGACAACAGAAAGGAGGCATGGCATGTGTCTAGTCAAGATAGAATGATGAGACTTCTTGCCAAGATGGAGGCATAGGTAGACACAGTGTGCCTCCTTGAACAAGCAAAATAAAGATAACAACAATTTAGAAACAAAATAATAACCAGAACTGACACAAAATTGAACTGTATGGAAGTCTGACAACCAAGGAGTTAAAATAGACACATTCATCCAGACAGGTAGGAGGGGCAGAGTCAGCAGTGGGGCAAAGAGGGGTTTCAGCAAAAAAAAAGTGGTGGCTTGTGGACCCTGGGTGTGCAAGGCAGCAGCTGACAGACCCCTTGTGCACAAAACCCCAAGATGGCAGCGGGCTGACCCTGGGTGTGCAGGTGGCAGCTGGTATACCCCCAGTGCAGGGTGGCAGTGGGCAGATCCAGGGAGGTGGCAACTATGGAGCGGGGGTGTGACACGCTGACCTGGCAGTCCCACATTCGTGTGCGCAGATAAACCAGGTGAAACTGGGGACTGAGACTGACCGCACAACCCTGGGCTCCAGTGCAGGGAAATAAAGCCTCAAAACACGACTGAAAACATCTGTGGAGTTAAGGTGCCAGGAGAGACTTCTAGCCTCACAGGAGAGTTCATTGGAGAGACCTACAGGGTCCTAGAACATACACAAGCCCATCCACATGGGAATCAGCACCAGAAGGGCCCATTCGCTTGGGTGAAGCTGAAGAAGGAACTGAAATCCAGCAGAGAGCAGAACAAGTGCCATTGTTCCCTCTTGGACCTCTACGCCACATACAGTGTCACAACCCAGCAACTGGGTTGCCCCACTCTGGTGAACACCTAAGGCTTCACTCTTCACTACATAACAGGTGCATCAAGACCAAAAAAAAAAAAAAAACCCCAAAAAGGCCCAACGGAAGAACAGATCAAAACTTCAGAACAAATACAGCTAAGTGATGAAGAGATAGCCAACCTATCAGATGCACAGTTCAAAGCACTGGTGATCAGGATGCTCACAGAATTGGTTGAATTTGGTCACAAATTAGATGAAAAAATGAAGGCTATGCTAAGTGAAATGAATGAAAATGCACAGGGAACCAATAGCGATGGGAAGAAAACTGGGACTCAGATCAATGGAGTGGACCAGAAGGAAGAAAGAAAGAAACAAACAGAAAAGAAAGAAGAAACAAGAATTAAAAAAATGAGGAAAGGCTTAGGAACCTCCAGAACATCTTTAAGCATTCCAACATTCGAATTATAGGGGTACCAGAAGGGGAAGAGGGAGAGCAACAAGTGGAAAACTTATTTGAACAAATAATAAAAGAGAACTCCCCCAATCTGGCAAAGGAAATAGACTTCCAAGAAGTCCAGGAACCTCAGAGAGTCCCAAAGAAGTTGGACCCAAGGAGGAACACACCAAGGTACATCATAATTACATTAGCCAAGATAAAAATGAAGGAGAGAATCCTAGAAGCAGCAAGAGATAAGGAGACAGTTACCTCCAAAGGAGTTCCCATAAGACTGTCAGCTCATTTCTCCAAAGAGACCTTGCAGGCAAGAAGGGGTTGGAAAGAAGTATTCCAAGTCATGAAAGGCAAGGACCTACATCCAAGATTGCTCTATCCCACAAAGCTTTCATTTAGAATGGAAGGGCAGATAAAGTGCTTCCCAGATAAGGTCGAGTTAAAGGAGTTCATCATCACCAAGCCCTTATTGTATGAAATGTTAAAAGGCCTTATCTAAGAAAAAGAAGATAAAAAATATGTACAGTAAAATGACAGCAAACTCACAATTATTAACAACCACACCTAAAACAAAAACAAACTAAGCAAACAACTAGAACAGGAACAGAACCACAGAAATGGAGATCACATGGAGGGTTAGCAACAGGGGAGTGGGAGGAGGAGAGAGGGGGAAAAGGTACAGAGGATAAGTAGTATACATGGTAGGTAGAAAATAGACAGGGGGAGGGCAGGAAATGTAGAAGCTAAAGAACTTATGACACATGGACATGAACTAAAGTGAGGGAATGTGGGTGGGAGAGGGTATGCAGGGTGGACGGAATGAAGTGGGGGAAATAGGACAATAGTGATAGCATAATCAATAAAATATTATTTTAAAAAAGATAGAATGATGATAATGCATTGAAAAAAATGGAGAAATTTACAATATACCTTGTACATAAAGTTAATAGGACTTGCTCTTGGATTTCATCTAAGGTGGAGAGGAAAGACAAATAAGGAAGAAAATTGGAATGGGCAATATATATTTGAGGGCCAGGGAATAAGAAAGTTAAGAATTCAGTTTTATACCTATTCAGTTTGAAATACTCCTGAGACATCCATATAGAGGTGTCAGATAGGGATTTGGATAAAAGAATTTGGAGAGAGTTTGAGTTATTTGGAGTCAATTAACATACATAGTTTTCCTAAAGACTTTGGAGTTAATGAGAACACGACAGTAAGGGAGTTGCCTGGATTGCTGGAGAGAATGACTGTCGTATTATAAATTACACATTCTACTATCTTCTTGTACTTATTAAGAGTAACATAAATTGAGTCCAATATGCATTCTTAAAAACTCACTTGTATACAAAAAGATAATAAACTGGAATTTTATTTCGCTGAGTTGTTCTAAAAGATAAAAAAAATACTTCATTCATATGTTCATATTATATACCAGCTACTATGAATGGAATTGTGTTCCTTGCAAATTCATACGTTGAAGTCTTAACCCCAGTACCTCAGAATGTGACCTTATTTGGACACAGGGTCTCTGTAAAATAAGCTCATCAAGGTAGGCCATATTCCAATATGACTTCTTCTAAAAGGGGAAAATTTAGACACAAAGACTGGCAGAGCTGAAGAATGATGTGGAGAGCTTCCTGGAACACATCCCTTACTCACAGCCCTCAAAAACACCAGTCCTGCCAGCACCTCGATTCCAGACTCCAGAATGTGAGACAATACATTACTCTTTAAGCCACTCAGTCTGTGGTACTTCACTATGACAGACCAAGCAAACTAACAAACCAACATTGATACTTATTTTGTGTAAGAAAAAAGATGAGTTTCAGAATCTAAATTTGAAAATTTAGAAGTAAACCTGAAGGAAATGTAGAGGAAACAAGATTAAATATAGAAATCTTATTTTCACTTATTTAGAAGTAAAGTGTCTAATCTGAATTTTTAATTTTATCTTCAGTTGGTTTGACATTTTATAGAAACAGCCTGAATATTAAGTGTTTTCAAAAATCTTTAGGATTCAAAAAAATCATTAAAAAAAGGAAGAAACTAGCCCATCCACCTTCTTACCTTGCCAGTTTTAATAGCAGCTCCATATCCCGTGGAAAACCCACATCCAACTAAACAGACTTTCTCAAGAGGAGCTGCATCATCAATCTTAGCAACAGCAAATTCATCCACCACCGTGTACTCAGTAAATGTACTGGTGTTGGCGAAGTGGTACACTGTTTTGCCCTTGCATGTAAATCTGCTAGTGCCATCATCCAGTACTCCATGACCAGCAAGGCTATTTGATACATCAAACACATATGTCATTAATTCAATTCAAAATTAGCACAGGGACAATTTAATGGCATTAGAATAAAAATTATTGAAACCTACTCAGTCTTAATGCAAAGGTTTCCATCTGGGTTGCGGCAAGCATTGCATTCTCTACACTGAGGCAGAAAGAGGGGGATGACTTTATCACCTAGAGGGAAACATCGTGATATAAGATGTTGGTCTTTAACATTAAAATATGAAATAAACAAATGTGAGTTAGTCCATGCCACATACAAGTATTTTAAAGTTTATGAGCATCATAAGATTTGCTTGCTAAAGGCTGACACTGCCAAATTAAACTTCACTCTGTATCATACATTCATTCTCCTTGTATGCTTTTATTTTTCTAAATTGTGTTCAGGTTCTGTCTAATAATCCCTAGTTGTGCTGCTTCCTTTGATGGGATAAACAGACCCTACTTATCTCAGACTCTGACTTGACATTTGCATACCTGGTTTCACTGTAGTCACTCCGTCTCCAATGCTCTCCACAACCCCAGCTGCTTCATGTCCCACAATCACGGGAAACTTAGCCACCAATACTCCTTTAATCACATGGTCATCTGTACGACAGATTCCTGTGGCCAAAATCTGTGCCCAAAAACAAGAACAATGCATTAACCAGCACACTGGTCACTTCACAGTTGGGAGGATATTTAACTCACTCTTGAAAAAATTATAATTGTTTATTCATTGTGATTGCCTAACATATAATTGTTGACTCAAAGAAGACTCTGAGCCTAATACCAACCATCATTCATGATCCTTCTCATCAAGGGATTTACAACGTTGCTTCCTCTGGCCCTCCTGTGAATCTCAGTGCCGGTCCATAATAAACCAGTGTTTTTGTGAGGGGTGCAGATGTTACTATGTGGACAGCACATTAGTAGATTTTTTATAGCCAGACCCTCCTAAAACTCTCTTAATGAAAGGTAGAGGGAATGGCGTGCACAAACATAAGTGCAGAGCAAAATCTTACTGTTACTACAGTGCACAGGTAACAGGAGAAGATCAAAGAAGGACTGGTAGTAACACTTATTCAACAAGCTGGTAACCAAACTAGTGGTTAGGCTGTGTCCAAAGGATTCAGGGAAGCACTCCAGGAAGCAGTCATTTTTCCAGGCACAAATGAGTTTCTCATTCTTTGGGAAAAGTAATCTCAATACTATCTGACTTCCAGTCATTAGTCACAATTACTAACCATTTTTTAAAAAATCAGAATCATGTCAATACAAATTCAACAAATAAAAGTTTTAATACAGCTGATTAGTACCATCATTTTAATGAATAATTGCCAATTTAAACAATAAACAAGAACCAGTAACAGAATTAATATACAAGATTTGAGAAACATTCTTATTTAAGAATCCATCCTCACAACAATGATATACTCAATATTGGTGGGATAACATGTTAGGCTTATGTAATCTAAGGCTCATTACCTTAATACGAACTTCTTTAGCCTTTGGTGGGGCAACTTCTATTTCCTCAATGGAAAGGGGATTATTTGGCTCCCATAACACAGCTGCCTTGCATTTAATAACCTAAGAAATTGGCGAGAGTTATAATGGGTTGTAATTATGTCTTCACAAACACAGATTGCACAAATAATAAAAATATGGACAAAAGCTTTTATATAGCATTATAATTTGACCAGGATGGTTTTCAGTGAAGACTAGAATTGTAAGATCATCTCGTGTGCACCCGTGTTTGGTATATGAGAAACGTGGCCCAAATGATTG
This sequence comes from Tonatia bakeri, assembly GCA_004024845.1. Taxonomy (NCBI): domain Eukaryota; kingdom Metazoa; phylum Chordata; class Mammalia; order Chiroptera; family Phyllostomidae; genus Tonatia; species Tonatia bakeri. The sequence continues at coordinate 60,972 of PVIA01008493.1, read as the reverse complement.
ATCCACAGCCATGTGACACCTGAGGAGCAGGACTGGATTAGACCTGAGCCACAGCCCTTTGCTTTTTTTGCTTGTGGTCAAATAATATTTCACTAAATTAGGTTCTTGCACTATGATTTCAAATTAACATAACTGTCATCTTTGTATCACTTATCCACAAGGGCAAATTTATAAAACTGAACATGCTGCTGATTTTTCTGCAAGAATTTAAGCCAATATTTAAGTGCTGTATAGTCATGTAGCAGTGGGGAAAGCATTAAAAATTAGCATGGTAGAGATGAAGGGAACCACGAATGTCATGAAGTGTAATAGTTTGGGAGTTCCTAGATGACTCAGTCTGGGTTTTGCATCTCTGTACCCCTATTTTGCACCTAACCAAGTTTTTGCATCTTATTGGGTCTTAAATGCTTAAAGCAAAAAATGTCAAAAGTAAACATTTTTTGATACATACAATGCTTAATGAAATTTATAAGGAAAGCATGAAGACATCCATCCACTCCTACTACTCATGCCCTCCCGCACACAACACTCACACCCAGAGATTCATGCAAAGGGCGTAAAGTGGAAAATGCAACAAATTAATAAATATATAATGTATTTTCTCCTCAGTTATAAAAAGGTTTTTTTGTTAATAGATATAATAAAATATAATTCTAAGTCCATAATAAGTTTTTTGTTTAACGAGAACACAGTGCTGTAGAAGGGGCGGCAAATGGGCAATTCATTAATATTGACACCTTTTTCTTTGTCACAGATGATCATATTTTATTTTATTTTTTGGTAACTATTGAGATATCTTTGACATACAAAAACATTTGATATATGTAAGGACTATACATTGATGTTATATGTATCACTACAATCAAGCTAAATAACTTATCCATCATCTCTACATAGTTACTAGGGCATGTGTATGTGTGTTGTGTTGTGTGTGTGTGTTGAGAAGATGTAACATCCATCCTTTTCAGAAAATTTCAACTATTCAATGAAATGTTGTTAACTATCATCACCGGGTTGTACACTACAATGCCAGAACTCATTCATCTTGCATAACCAAAGCTTTGTACCCTACTTAAGAGTATCTACAAAGAGTAGACTGGTGGATGCCAGAAGGGAGTGGGGTTTGGGGGTACTAGATGAAAGAGGTGAGGGGATTAAGAAGTACATATTTGTAGTTACAAAATAGTCTTGGGGTTGTAAAGTATAGCATAGGGAATACAGTTAGTAATGTTACAGTGACTGTGTGTGGGGCCAGGCAGGGGCTGGAAGGTGTCGAGTGGAGGAAAGCTTGGTGAGTATGTGATTGTTCGGCCACTGTGCTGTATCCATGAAACCAGCCTGGGATAATGTTCAAGGTGAACTGTAACTGCAAAAAAAATTAGAATTTCTGCTATACCAAGTCAAGTCGAAGACAATGACAATGGTCACATCATTTCCTGACAGAGCGCTTCACTCTTTAATTTATCTATAAAGTACAGTTTTGGGAATTTATCAATACCAGTTTCACTCATAAATTAAATAACTATTTAAAGTTTCAACAGAGGACTATCTTGACCACTCACCCTATAATTTTATTTTTAAAATCTACCTTAAAAATGCTAACCTCAGAAAAATCTTAATACATATTAGAGGTTAATACAGCACTACTTATGAAAGGAAATATATAACCAGTATGTGTAAACAAACATGTAAGAATTAATAGAAAAACTATGAAATAAATTGTGATAAATCTAGAAACTAGATTTATAAATCTAGTTATAAATAAATCTAGTTAAATACAGAGTTATAAATTTAAAACATGTTTACATATTTAAGTAGGAAAAGTAGGATAAAAATATTTATAGTGTAAGTATGATTACATAAAATATAGGTGAAAACATGTAAGGAGGGAAGTACAAAGAAAAATGATGGTGATTTTTAGGATGTAAGGGTATGGTAGATTTTTTTCCCTCATATTTGCCAATTGTTTCAATTTGCTAGGATGATTATTGTTATGGGATGGATTGTGTTATCCAGTATCCATATGCTGAAGTCCTGACCCTCAGTACCTTGGAATGTCTCTGTATTTGGAAACAGATTCTTTTAAGAGATAATTAAGTTAAAATGAGGTTATTAGGGTGAGCCTTAATCTGATATGACCCGTATCTGTATAAGGACACAGGCATGTGTAGAGAGAAGACCATGTGAAAACAGAAAGAAAATGGTCATTTACAAGACAAAGAGAGAGGCCTCAGAAGAAACCAACCTTGCTGACACCTTAAGCTCAGATGTTAGCTTGCAGAACTGCGAGAAAATAAATTTCTGCTATTTAAACCACCCAGTCTGTGGTACATTGTTAAGGCAGCCCTAGCAAACATTTACTATAAAAAGGGGAAAAATTAATCCCCAATGTAAAGAGATCCCCTGTTCTCATGAGCTACAGTGAAACACCAGAGCAACTTGGGATATATATAACCCTTATGCAAACCACACTATTGCATAACTATCTCCATATCAAAATTATTCAAGTTTTATGCTATACCTCAAATTTTACACTGTATTATTAATTATAATTAGAAAGTGTTTCCTTAAGCCTACTGAGGTCTCCAGCATTGGAAATATTCTAGCAATGGTCAGATATCTACTTTGTAGAACTTGAGCATCTGTTGGCTGGATGAAGTTATAAATTTTTAAGATACCTTTCAACCATAAAATTCACTAACTTCTGTGGGTGGAGTTGCTAGTTTCTAGAGCACAACATCAGTTCCCCAATTAATCTAGTTTTGCTGGGTTCCTGACCCAAACTAGAATGTTCTTATTCCATCTCTACACAATTACAGGAACAGAGATTTCTAATTCTAGCATCACAGAGTATTCTCACTCATCAGCTTACCTAGACTTCAAAGGCATCTTCATTGTTTTACAAACCTTAAGGTAGGCTAAAGATGAAGTTGGTTAAATTAAAACAAACAAATAAAATAAACAAAAGCACTTAACACTATAAAAAATTGTCTACATTTAAAGCAAGGAGCTGGCAAGTGAAGAGAAAATGCCAAGGCTATTTCTAAAGTCATTGTCAACTCTGTTTCTTAAATAAGAAATGAACTTTTCTACAATATATTCTTGTTTTTAATAATTTTAACTTATTTTTTAAAGATTTTTGAAAAGATTTTATTGATTTACTTTTAGAGAGGGAAGGGAGGGAGAAAGAGAGAGGGAGAGAAACATCAATGTGTGGTTGCTGGGGGCCATGGCCTGCAACCTAGGCATGTGCCCTGACTGGGAATCGAACCTACGATGTTTTGGTTCGCAGCCTGCACTCAATCCACTGAGCTACACCATCCAGGGCTAATAATTTTAACTTATTTTTTGATAAAAACAATATCTTTATCAAGCATAATACTTTGTTGTCTACTTTGAATTCCAGAATTAGCATTTTTCCATAATTAACAGCAGAAAAAGCTTTTTCCAACAGTGGGAATGAGCCCTGGTCTCCCAATGAACTAGAGGTGAATGCAACACACGTAAATGAGACTGTTGAAAGTCTCTTTATGGAAACATTTTGCTTCTCAGAGCAAATGTTTAACTCTCCTGCAATCAAGTTACTACTGATGTCAGTATAAGCCACATTTCTACGTTTTCCATCAATGTCTTACTGAAAAACTTCCCATATACTTTTTTCATTGGCACCCTGATATGCTCTCTCCAGTTTCTCCTCCACAGGCACTTAGTTTCTCAAGAAATATCCCCAAGTACTCAATTAATTTTATGTGTTCAAAGTTCTAAAAGTCAAACCCACAATATTAGATCAAGATCATGAGGTTACAGAAATGTTCTGCTTACTTTTCCAGCAGTGCCCATCCTGTCTTACTCCTGGTTCTGTAGTTCAGTAAACAGATTTCTCATTGATGTTCAGCTCACTCTGCTGTAAATAACAGCGTCTTATACTCTCAGATAAATAGCCAAAAGGTCCGCCTTCAACAATATGACTCACAGCCTCCAGGACTTTCCAGTGGTACATGAGCCTCACCCTTTGCAGAGCAAGTCATGAAAATAAATACAGAAACTTATGGTGAAACCAATGGCAGAGATCTAACAAGGACAGAATAGTCAAATCTATTGAAAAGAGCTGAAAGCATTCTTATCTTCCTTATATTTGGGGATATAGAAACAAGTCAGGTTAGTTGAGTTCAACATAATACATGAAAAATGTTTTGTGTGCTTCTTCGGCTGCACTGCTCAGCACAGCTGATTATAGGGATGTGCTTGTCTGTCTGTATTTGTGCTCTACTTCATTCTGCAAAAACTCAATATAGTTTGTGAAAAACATATAATCAAACATAAATGGCAATAGGGCCAAGGATGTGTAATCTAATTAGAATAGAAGGTACATGTTGGGAAAGGAGAACTGGGGGTACATAAAACATGAGATGTGGACAACTGTGATTTCTAGGTGTCTGAGGGATAGAAAGGGATGTAAAACTTGTTGCCCCTGCACATGGACAGAGTATGATCTGGATACAAACCCCTGTTATACACGGAGTTGTCTTATTTGATTATATAGTGTGTGCACGGAGGGTGCATAATGCAGGCAGGAAGAAATCTGAAATGCAGCCTGCTCACTAGCTCTCAGAGGCCAAAGGGTTCTCACTTATTTGGGCAAGTGCTCAAAAGCACTTCTGAGTGAGGTAGCCAACACAAACTTCTTGAATTTACTGCCGGGATTGAGTGTCCGAGACAGATTTTATTAACTGTAGTATTTGAGGCACACTGCCACACTCACCTCCAGGTAAATTCATTCTACGCAAAGATGTTTTTACGCTGTGGACTGAAAGGGTTGGGCAGGTGTTCCACGTCTACATACAATGGTGTTTAGACTGTGGAATATTCCTCAGGTAACAGCTATGAACAGAACTTTAGTTTGAAAAACTGTTATGTTTTACCACAAAGATCTCTCTCAATGTAATATAGTAAGTGTAGTAGGTTCAATTTAACATATATTTCTGCCTAATTCAGAGCTGGCAATTAGAATTAGTTCTGCTTAGTCATAGCCAAATTAAAAGCACCAGGTGAAAGCACTGCCAGTTCGTGAGGCTTGAGTGTGAGCCATTGTTTTAGCTGCCAACGTTGATAAAGTCAGGCCCATGTTATTCTGACTCCCAACTTTTAAACCAAAGAAACCAAACTTTATTTCAGCAAGGAAAAGTTGTTTACTTATGGAAAGGGCAAGAGTACCAACATGAGCCGTCCCAGAACAAACACAAAAACACTCGTTTGGTGAACTCACTCTTAAGGTCTTGGCACAACCTTCTAGCACATTAATATTTTAAAAAGTTTTACAAAAAATAGTGTTAGTAAGTGAGATTTCATATCTGTATAATCTTTATGATCCTAATCCATTGTGTCGCAACCCTCCAAGGCTGGTCCAGTCAATGGTATTCATGCAGATGGAAAATATCCACGGAACCGCCGGGTTATCTGGCATGCCTGTATTCATGAGTGGGCGAGGCACGCATGCTGCAAGCTGCATGTGTATCTGCATGTCTCATGTCTTGGCCCTTGCTTCCCAGTGTGGCACCCATTTTGGCACCTGTCCCCTTGTGTGTCTCTCATTACCATCATCCCAGCAGGGAGTCCCTATGTGTTTAACTACCAGAGGGGAACAAAGCCAGCAAGATGCCAGAAATTATATAACATAATTCTGCACATGCGAGTCCACTTCGTGTTATGGGGACAGTTTATTGGACCCAGTCTCAAGGCTATGAAAATACTGGTTATCAGGCCCCTCCAAAGCTGTGGGAACACTGCTTCCCTCAGCTACCCAGACACCTTGGTGAGGAAGCCAGATTGCTTCCACTTACCCTACATCCCTTCTCAGGGAGAACTGCTTGGGTGATATAAATGTCAAAAGCTGCAACTTGTAATGTAACCTATTTTTTAAAAGTTTAGCTAAAAAAAGTTCACCATTGTGTTGGATAATATAGCATGTCAGTCCTAATTTTAGGTTTGCAGAAATTACCAGCTGACTCCCTCTTGTAAACCTTTTCACAGTGTTTCCATGAAATTCTGGGGCCAAAACTCCCAGGGTACTGAATCTCCTAAAACTGTGAGCCTGGTGCCACTCCAAAAGTTTCTAAGAGTCTCTCAAATCTCAAAGAGAGTCTCCTGCAAATCTCAAAGTACCCATGGAACTCTAATTTGCTCAGGACAGAATATGCCAGGAAGGACTTTGAGAAGTATGATGCAGGAGTAAGGGCTGTGGTGTCAGATACACCTGGTTCAGGACCTGGAACATGCATGCCCTCAGCTGCCACACTTGTAAAATGGGAATAACAATCAGTACACTGTATGCGTGTCCTGGGGATCAGAGTGAAGCACTTCCTATACTGCCTGGTTCAGCAGCAAATAAGATTATGATTAACTTGGTTCCCATTGGTAAATAAATGTTTAGATTTTTAAAATATTTAAAATATAGCTACTGGGGACAAAATGGCCTGGAGTCCAGGCTCAGTGGAACTGTCTTAGAGAAATCAATGACATCATCCCAGAGCCTCCAGGATTTGCTAAGAACTTGAGGCTAAGAATCTTCTGCACCTGCAGGTGCTACCAGAAATTCAGGTGGAATCAAAGGAGCACAATATAATTCACATGTGTGTTTGCCCTGGATTGAGGGTGTTGCCAGGATGCAGGAAAGTTAGTGCTAAATTCAGGAGAGTCTGGGAAAATGGAGACTGTCATCTTATGCATGTTCTTCTCCCCTTCAAGTCCATGAGTGTGTGTGGTCCACAGGGTCACATCAGCTTCGAGTGCCAGTCCTCCTGTTCACAGCCCTGATCCTTCACCCTCAGTAACAGCCTTCCATCATGGACACCAACTAGGACTCTGTTCACCCCAGGCTTCAGGATGACAACAGGGAAGAGAGATGGTCACTGGAGTCAGAAGAACTAGGTGAAACGTCAGCTCCAGCAGTGACCAGGAAGAGCTAGTGGCAACACACTAAGTGCTCCAAACTTTACAACTTCATGAGCCTAAGTGAGGTCGTGTGTGCTGACCTGCTTATTACACTATCACACGGTCAGCAAACAAAAATACAATAAGTTGTATCTTCAAGACTGAGTGAGTAAGAAAAGGGCCTTTGTGTCACAGGAAAATGAACCTCAGTTTATTGCTGAATCATTCTTAGTAGCAGAAATAATTATGCAACTGTAATACTAAAGAGCATTCAACTGCTAGTCACCCGTGATCACCATAAACACTAACAACTGTTGATCTGCCTCAGCCAACGCCAAACATACAGGGTGAGGTTGTATCCTGGCCTTTGTTCCTACAGTTTTCTCTCTCCAACATTGCAGCTCAGCTGGTTGCAAGCTGAAACCCATCCTTTGATCCTTGAGCTCTGCCAAGCCTCATGAGGGTGAGGCCTTACTGGAAAGAAGGGTTGGGGTAGGGTTTCTGCAGTTCTGCCCTGCCAGATTTTTCTAATCCTTCAGTTCTACCCCTGCACCAGCTTTCAGAACTGCTGTGTGTGGGATTGTGCTGGGCAGTTTCGGAAAATTTTCTTGTGCACACATATTCTGCCCACGAAGAGAATCCAAAGCAGACTTTTCCTAAGTTAGAGAACTTCATCTACGCTTTTGTGAACTCTCCATTGTGCTCCTCCCACCACCTGAGTGTGCTGGCTGATGAGAGTTTCCATTCAAGGAAATCAGAATTGTGGAAAAATATAAATCCCACAAAATTGTTTTGTTCCCCTCATGACCTCCCTGAGGATGCATGGAAAATAAGTCAAGGCAGCAGAGCTGGCCATTGGTTCTTCATTACAGAGAGAAGCCTCAAGGCTCTTCCTCCCAGAGAAGGTCAGGCCACAGACTGTCACAACTGGGAGTGTGGCTAAGGACTGGAAAGCAGAGGCCTTGGGAAGAAGTCAGACATGGCTCTGGAAGGCGATGCATGTCTCACACAAGTTGTGATCTGTTCTTTTTTGGCATCTATTTCCAGAGCCCCCTCAGGGCTTGTCTCAGTAGAACATAGAGGAGATTCCAGAAGGTCAGCTGAAAGTGGCTGCAGACCACATCTCCACTCCAGAGGTCCCTGTGGCTCTAGAGGTCACTTGCAGAAGTCCCTGGGGCAGCAGCAGTGTGGTGGGTCAGGGCAGGCCTGTGTGCAACCAAATGTGCAACCAAAGTTCACATTTTGTGGGAAATGCCACCAGCATCTGCTGCCCTTTTAAGACTGCTATTAGATCCTTTATCACTTTTTTTTCTTTTATTATGAGGGTCAAATATAGTATCTTTAAGTGTTGGCTTATTTTTTCCCGTTTTTCTAAGAGGACATAGTTGCAGCACTTTCTCACTTCTATTAGTCACCTAAGAAAAATGAAAATGTGTGAGCGTAAAACACAGAGTGCCTCTAAGTGGTAACAGTGAAATGTAGAGTTCAATTGAACTCTGAGATGAAGAAGTGGGTGCCTGTCTTATAGTAAATACGGGGCTCCTTAGCCAAACTCACTCATGGGCCAAGAGCCCTGGGTGTTGTTGAAGACCTGCGGTCAGGCTGAACTGTGGCCTTGCTTTTCTTTCTTGGTCATAGGAATGAAGTTATGTGACAAGATCGAGCTGTATGACAGTGCTCATAGAGGACAGGACCTGGGATTGCATAAAGGACTTGGGATTCATTTTGTATATGTAATGTGAACACTCAAATATTTGTGAAACATTTCAATGCTTTATGGAAAAAGTGGAACAGAATATTTTATATCAGAACATATTGGAAAATCAGAGATATGGCCAAATTTATGCCAATGTTAAAGAAGGAGAGTAGAAAATATCTTGGTCATATCATACTCAGAAACTTCCTCTTCATAACTTTATTAATAGTACCTAATATTTATTGGCTCATTAAATCATTATCTCATTTGATATTCATATAACATCTGCAAAGCAGATGGTATTATTAAGCCCATTTTAGAGATGAGGAGTGAAAACACAATTTAAATAAACCTCAAAGGTAATCTCAAGGGGAAATGATATGCTACTGAGTGACATGAGAACTATGGGTCAGTTGTGGAAGTGTTTATAAAACAGCTGCACAAGGGGGAGGGAGGAGAAGAGGAGAAAAAAGGGGGGAGGAAATGAGCTAGAAACAAAACAAGTGGTCTGAGTTCTGACAACAGCTTGTGTGTGCAGCCATCTTTCACAGCATGAAGCACCCTATATGGTAGTCCCATAGCCCTAAAACCAAGGAGCAGAGAGTAGTATGAGCCCCTATTGTCTTCCCCACCCCAACACCCACACACACACTATCAGCCTCAACAAGGAAGAAAGAGCTCGTGAACACAAAATACTAGGCACAGCAAGGCTAGCTGGGCTGAACAAATTCTTGGGTAAACATACCTGCTTATTATCCATGTTTCTACCTCCTCATTTTTTTTTTACCAACTGAATCCTCAAAGACCCAACTACCCTCTTTCTTTCCATTTTCATCATTACCTGAGCCTCTGGTAGAGCCCAAACTGGCAAATTTAGATTGATGCAAAACAGACTAGGATTTGCACTTCAGAATTATTGACTAGGAGGTTTTGGGCAGATGACTCAATTTCTTCTTTTAAAAGGTTTTATTTATTCATTTTGAGAGAGAGGGGAAGGGAGGAAGATAGGAAGAGAAACATCAATGTATGGTTGCCTCTCACATGGCCCCCACTTGGGTCCTGGCCTGCAACCCAGGCATGTACCCTGACTGGGAATCTAACCAGTGACCCTTTGGTTTGCAGCCTGCGCTCAATTCACTGAGCTACACCAGCCAGGGCAGATGACTTAATTTCTTATACCCACACATTTCTCATCTGCCAAGTGGTAACGATAATGTCTTTTTTCTAGGGAGACTACATTGAACAGAGTTGAAGAGTTCAATCTCTGGACTTTGACATCCATTTGAGAGTGTGTTTACCATTGAAAAATAAGTAATTTTTGCAAGCCTTAATTTATTCATTTGTTTCACAGAATTGCTATGGGGATGGAATGAGATACCGTATATTAAACACGTGACATATTCTCTGATAAATAATTAATGACCAACCACTGTTAGCTTTTATTACAGTGACTGAAGATCAGTGATAAACCCCACACAGTGTAGCTGCCCAATGAATGGTAACTGCTCTTATTAAGGTACACATGACAAGCATTGAATGATTTATATGTACATTATATTCTCTGAGCTGCCACTCAAATATATATTTAATGATGGAACACTAGTTTTCCAGGTCTTTTCTCTTTAGATAAATAAGTCTTCATGTAGAGATATGCTGTATTTTTAGGACCACAAGATGCACCTAGGTTTTAGAGGAGGAAAATAAGAAAAAGACTTTTTGAAGCAAAAAATGTGGTAAAATATTTAATAACCTTTGACCCTGTTCCACCACCACCGCTCCACCCTCCAACCACAGTGAGCCAGGTAAGCTACATTAGGACTATAAAAAGCACCCCCATTTTCCTCCCAAATTTGGAAAGGGGAAAGTGTGTCATATAGTCTGAAAAATATGGTAGGTTCAGAGAGTGCATAAAATCTCAACCAAGCTTGAATGCTGCCTCAAGCTCTTGTAAGATCCTAGCTGGGAAGAAAGGAGTGGGTTGAATGTTGCCACTCAAAAGCCATATCCAACACAGCCTCAGAGTATGACTTTATATGAAAATAGGGTCTTTTCAGATGTGATGTAAGTAATTAATATAAGGTCATACTGGATTAGGGTCAGCCTTAAACCTGAAAAGTACTGTCCTTATGAGAAGGCAATGAGAAGTCACAGATACACAGAAGAGAATGTCATGTGATCACAGAGAGAAAGATTGGAGTGATGCAACAACAAGTCAAGGAAATCCAGAGATTGCTGGCAACTGCCTGGAGCCAGGAGAGAGGCATGGGAAAGATTTTGCCTCAGGGACTCTAGAAAGACTCAGCCCTGACAATACTGTCTTTAATTTTTAACTTCTGGCATCCAGAAACTTTGAGAGAATAAATCTGTTATTTTAAGTCACCACGTTTGTGTAACTCTTTAGGGTAGCTCTAGGAAACTAATACATGAGGGATCCCTAGCCAAAAGCAGAAGTAAGTGTTACAACATCTCTCCTTTTCAGGTAGGGTCAGATAGGAGGGGTGAAGAGGTGTATGTATGGGGTCCTGACTATATCCAGAAACACACAGGGCCTCAGTGGGTCTCAGAAGGGGGTATAGGTACACGTTCGGTCATGGCCCACCTGATGGTAGTCCTATATCATCAAGAGTGGGTGGTAGGGCATGAAGGGTCAAGAAAACATAATCATATTAAAAGGGGCCAGATATGCAGAGATTGGACTGATCCAGCATTTTAGGCTGACCCACCAGGCAGATTCAGGGTCTGTGGCACCCCAGGCAACACTGTCACAGATTATTTTAAGTACATAGCCAAAAGCTGATTTCCTTCTTACGAGGCAAAAACAACACTGCTACTATCTTGTATTAAAACACATTATGTAAGCCAGTTTTAAATCTAATGCTTACAAATTCTAACCGAAGGATAGCTTGTAAACCAAAAACTTCAAAACATTTTTTAATGGAATGTTGTGTTACTTTAGATTTCCTCAGCCTCAGGATGGGGATTGTCCAGAGACACCTTACCAAGACCTCGTTTTAACACCTCCTGGGAAAACTTTCTTGTCGAATTCAAACAGGAAGTCTATTCAGCAAGTAGCTCATCAAACAAGCATTGGAAAAAAGCTAACTCATGGTGAGAATGGAACTTCCCTCTGGCATCTGGAAAAAGCCAAAGGGTGTGAACAACTACTTGACTAGTTCTCTAGAATCAAAGGTCACAGCGTGATCAAGAAAGCCTGATTGAGTATATGAAAAAGGAAAGAACCAAATCAAATCAGAATATGAGAAACTCAGTTGTATCTCCTAAAAGCACAGATGTTACCAATGTAAGTGCTTACTCATTTATTCAATCACTCAGTGAATCTTGCATGGATTCAATAAGATTTTGTCAATTTCTACTGTGGATATAGGTGCTAGGATTTTGGTGGTTGGGTCAGGTACTAAAATGATTATGAGGTAGTGTCTCTTCCAAGAAACTTAGAATATAACAGATTCTCAATAATCTTTTGTCTCAGCTAAATAACATTAAAAGTATTTTTTAAAGAAAGGTAAAGATAAAATATGAGCAACAATTCGTGGCCACTCTGTAATCATGTCTGAGCATGCATGCATGCACACACTCACACACACGCACACAACACACTCCAAAAATATAGTCCAAATAACAAAAAGACAAAACATCCTACTTTTCCATGTGGTGATTTAAAAAATATGTCCATAATTTTTGGATATCATTCCCTTGAGGAAGTGGAGCTTTCCCTCTCCTCAAGTGGGCTGGACTTGATTCTAATGAAGAAAATAAGGTGGAGGTATGATGTGTAGTGCTGAGACTAGATCATAAAGGTCATTGGAACTTATTCCTTCTATGTTCTCCATCTCTTGGATCACTCACACTGAGGTAAGTTAAGTCCTAAACATCCCTGTGGAGAGAAACAGAAGACTCCTACCAACAGCCATGTGAGTGAGATTGGAAGTTAAACTTTGGCTCCAATCAAGTCTTTGGGAACTGCAGCCCTAGCTGACAGCTTGAATGAGACCTCATGAGAGATGCTGAGCCAGGACCAGCAACCTCAGCCTTCCTTGATTCCTGACACTCAGAAATTGTGCAAACTTCCAGTCAAAATGGTGGCATAAGTACACATGATCTTCACTTCACAGACCACATCAAAATTACAACTAAACTATAGAACAACCATCACTTAGAACAATCAGAATCAAGCTGAATGGAAGTCAGACAACTATGGAAATAAGAAACCACATTCATCCAGACTGGTAAAAGGTGCAGAGATGCAGAACAGGCTGGTCTCGCATCCATGTGTGGTGGATAAAAATTTGAGGGGGATATCTCTGGAGCAAGGAGTTCTGACCCCACACCAGGACCCCCAGCCCAGGGTTCCAGTGCCAGAAAGATAAATCCTGTAACTTCCGGCCACAAAAACTGGTGGGGATTGTGTCAGTGGGAGAAACTTCTGGAGTCTCAAGTGGTTCCTTTTGAAGAACCCACACACAGACTTACTCAGAGCCCTCTCTGAGCTCCAGCCTGGGGTTGCAGTTTAAAAGACACCAGTGGCACACAGGGAGGAACTGAAGTGTCTGGCATTAAGGCAAGAGCTGGGGGACAGCTTTCTCTCAGACAGAAAGGTAAGCTGAGGCCATTGTCCCTTTTTTCAACCCTCATCTCACAAAGCCACAGAGCCAGCAGGTTGGTGTCATATCTGAGACTCCATCAACCTGCCTAATACTTTTTGCCCTGCCCAGGAGATCCCCTGAGACTCTGTCTCACCCCACTTATGGGCCCCCCCAACCTGTTGACAGTGGCTTTTCCATATGAAGGGCTGATCTTGGCTCATGCTTCACAACTTCCTAAATCCTCTCAAGTAAGCAAGAGTTAGTCTCAGTGAACCTCCAGCCCCAATACCTCTTGCTTAGTGGCATCAGGCCCAGCACTAGCAATAGTCAGCTAGATTCACAGCCTGGCTTCACCTGAGAATCTCCAAGCTCAGCACAACCTCCAAGCGCAGCCATTTCAGTTTGCTTTATAGCTCAGGCAGGCTGATCCTTGGAAGAACACAGGTGGGGCTGACCTTGGCTTACACTACCCAGAAAACCCCAGAGCCTGTGCACCTAGTGGACAATTACAGACTATGTCGGAGCACCACCACACTGCCCCTGCACAGCTGATACCCCACAGAGAATGGTGGTTGGTGGTCAGTGGTCACAGAGTCCTTGCAGCTAACTGGCCTGGGTAAATCCCTCCCATTGAGCTGCCAACAGTAATAAAGTCTCAACTACAATCAGAGAGTGTACTCAGCCCACACAAAGGATGTAACTTGAGTACCCAACTTGGGTGATAGAGGAGCCTGTGCCACTGTACCCTACAGGACACCTACTACATTAGGCCTTGCTACCAAGACAGGGAGTTATAGCTGCTCTACCTAACACATAGAAATAAACACGGGGAAGCTGCCAAAATGAGGAAGCAAAGAAACATGGCCCAGATGAAAGAACAGATCAAATCTCCAGAAAAAGAACTAAAGAAAATAAAGATAAGCAATTGTGATGCAGAGCTCAAAACACTTGTTATAAAAATGTTCAAGGAACACAGTGCTCAACAGCATAAAAAAGATCCAGTCAGATCGAAGTCTTAGACTAAAGGTGTCAACAATAGTTTGAAGTTGTATTGAGCAGTAGACTTCTTGTACTGTGCATGGATGGAAAGTAATTTGAGTTGCTAGTAGATATAATTATAAAAATATTAGCTAATATTTATTGAATATTCACCACATGCCAGATACAGTGTTTAGTGTTTATATCATTAGCACTACAGTGTTTACATCATTCTAGCAAATTAACTTTATGAAGTGATTAATATTATTATCTCCCTATTAGAGATAATAAACTGAGGTGTTGATAGGTTAAGCAACTCAATGTCACACAGGTAGGAAGCAGTGGAATTTGAATGCAAACTTCATCCAGACTGACACTCCTGTCATTCATGGGTTACCTCAATCAAAGTGAACCATAACATCTACTTAATTCAAAAAGCCAATGATTATAAATATCTCCTTCAACCCAATTGCCAGCTACCCCACTAGTTGACACTGTGACTAGAATCTTATCTTTTCCAATAATCTAAAAACAGGTTTCAAATATTCTTTATTAAGTCCTCTTAGGGACAGCCTAAGTGAGGTTTGGGGGAGTGTTCCATGGTTTAAAGACAATTTAGAAACTATAAACCTCACCTTCTTTTCAATAATAGTCATGAATCTGGACACCAGTTCCTCATAGACTCTTATTCTTAGAAGATTTAAGTGCAAAAATCTTTGCTTGGAAATAAAGTGAATGTTTTACTTTTTTCCAACCCAGTAAATCATTGAAAGAAGGAATAATAAACACACTGAGAAATTTCCTAAGTAGTTATTCTCTGTTTCCCATATGTTCCTACATATTACTTCTCATAAAGAATAATTTCTTTTAGAGCTAGGAAAATGAAGTGTCTGAGACCTGGGAACATTGGCATGGTAGAGAAATGAGGAAAGAGGGCAGCCAAGGACAGTGGCTGAGGAAGATGAGGTGCTTCCAGTGAGTAGGCTTTGAGAATTACATGCATTTTAAATAATTGAATAAAACCAGTAATTGGCACTGCCTGACTCAGCAATAATTTCTAAAAGAGCTGGAAGTGAAACATGATCACTGTCTCGGCCTTCCCTCACACCTCTGCTTTTGTCTGGAAAGACTCTTCACCAGCATCCCTTCACGTCACTCATTGGAGTGTTCATACTTTTAGCACTGGCTTAGCATCAGATTATGTGCAAAATAAAAGACACATTTACAGTATGGTAAAAACATAAGGCATAGTCACACAAAAGGTTTGGTCAGAATATAAGCAGTTGATGTTAAATTTAAGAAAGAGTGTTGCATTAATCTAGAGGCAGAGGGCCCTGGAGTTCCACTTGGGCTTGGAGACAAGAAATCCCTCAGAATGGCTCTTGCCTGTGCCTAGTTCCAGGTATAATGACATATATTTAGTCATGAATCTCCTATATTTCATCAGTCTTTTTCTTTGTCTCCCTACTAGATTGTCACATACAGCTCATGGTTTCCAAAAGCAGAGCTCCCTTCTTGAAATGTTTTGAAATCCAGGCCTTCCCAGCATCCATATCTCCAGGCTTGTCCCCTTCTTTCCAGTCTGGCTCTGTTCTATGGGAGGAGAGAGCTCACCAACCTGTCTAACAAACTAATTTGGGCTCACGGATTAAAATAGTAATGTGCCTAGGAAACGTTCTGGCTCCAGATTGATTCTACTGCTGGGACTTTCAGAAAGATATTGTGTCATTTTGGGGCAGCCTGAGATTCCGTGATCACACTATAGTCTGCCTATTCTGTTCCTTTTGGGATCTCGGCTTCAATAACCCAACCTGAGTCCATGCTAAAATACAGCCACTGTGTAGATGCAGCTCTGTTCCTTCCCTCTATCCATCCCTAGTGGAGATGTGAATGTCAACAAAACAGATTAGGAGAACCTTAAATTATTCATCAAGGTAAACAAACTATTAACTTTCTGAAGTGCACTATTAGTTTGAAGTAGTGCCTTTTGAAGAGAAAAATGAGAGAAGACAGCAACAGAAATGTTTTGTATATTTGGATGTTTATGCTATTAAAATTTAAATATTAATGACTCATCTAAAAGTTATTAACCATAGTTTTTCTTCCCACCCTTCTAGGTCTCTCTAGATAAAATGATTTGTTTAGTCATTTTCAGTGTTTTATAGGAAAAAATTTTTCTTCAGTTAAAGTGTCTGAACTTGGCCAGGTACTTGCCATATCTTGAACAAATTCCTACATTTTTCAGAACCTCAGTAAATGAGACATGTTTTGAAGGGGTGTTTTAAAGATTGAATAAGATGATAAAATAATGTATACATTGTAATGATACTTACTATGTTAGTTTTGTTCATCTGTGATTGCTAATCATTATTTTGGAGTGTAATACTTTAACCCAAATGCCTACAGACATATTTTAAGTTCAAACTAGGTGGGTTTTTTTGTTTTTGTTTTTAAACCTGTTACTCTCCAAGTTTCTCTTTTCACCTTGATCTGTCTCCAGGGGAGGCTAAGTAGCTGGGTCAGTCAACAGAGCTCTCTCAAGATCTGGCTGGGCTTTGGTCAAGGTGGGGAGGGATTACAGACTGGAGATCACAGGCAGAAGAAGGAGGTGAAGGGTCAGGCTGAGTATTGTTTGCCGGGTGCCTCTCTATGTGTCCCTCTACCAAAGACCACAAGAAGTCACCATGAGGCCTCTCCATGTAGCTCTCTCTTCGTTCCAGTAAATGTCCCCCTCTCCTACCACTTATTAGCTCCAGGGTACTAGACTACTTTTTGTTGCTTTTTAAAAATTTCATCCACAGCTTTATAAATAATCTCTTAACCTCTTCTCAGTAACTCAGTACAGAGATACCATCTATTTCCTACCACAGCTGGAAATGTCACAATAATACACATTCCAATACTATTGCTTTAACTTAGATCTAGATTTTGTTGCAATGCCAGAGTCTATTTTTATTTAATTTAATTAGGTTCTTCCATGAGGCTTTCTATGGTCGCTAACAGAAGTATGTGTTCTGGAGGAGGTTTGGCTGGAAAGAAGCTTTGGTTTCAAACAGCTGGGTGCTGGTCATGACTGCCAAACTCCTAAGCCATGTGGTCTATTCCAAACTCCTAAGCCTCAATTTCTCATTTTTAAAGAAGGATAACAACAGTTTCTATCTCACAAGATGGTTGGAATACATGCATATACATTGCTTAGCACATTTAGAACATGGTCATAGTTCAATTAATATTAGCTAATAGCATTATTATGCCAAGGATAAGAAAAGGATGTGTAGCTGACCATAAATGAGCAGTTGAACTGTGAAGTCTGCCTTCAATACTATAGCATGTCAGACCAGGGTGGAGATACTTGAAAAGCAGGCATTGACTGTGTGAACACAGTGAGAAAAGGACCGGGCAGCCAAGTACTTGAGGAACAGTCAGTGCCTTCTGGCTGTGGAGCAGGTCTTTGCTGGAGGCCTGGCTCCACAGCTGTTTTTCTCAACCCTGACTCTGCATCAACCTACCAGGGCAGTCCTCTCAAAACACAAACAAATTGCAGGCTCTGTTTCAGAGATCCAGAATTTTTACAAAGCTTCTCAGGTGCTTCTGATGTTCAGCCTGGGCCATGAGGCTTTACTCTTTTAGCCTAAAGGGCACTGGTATCATTCTGGAAAAGGTTGTCCTGGGTTTACACCCTGTGACCCTCTTCTGGTTCATAGCCACATAGGGACCAATCACATAAGCTTTCAAAGAAAGCAAATACTTAGAAAAGCCTAGGAGTAGCATGCTAACATTGACCCTATAGTTACTAGCCACAGATTAGAGGTGGGAGCTGCCTCTTGAACTTGGGGATAGAGTCCTGGAACCAGATATTATTTAAAGAATATTTACTTATTTTTAGAGGGAGAGAAACATTAATGTGATAGAGAAACATTGATCTACATGCCCCCAGCCAGGAACCAGACCCGCAACCCAGGCGTGTGCCCTAACCGGGAGTAAACCAGTGACTCTTCAGTTTGCAGGATGATGCCCAACCAACTGAACCCCAATGGCCAGGCCAGAAACTAAATGTTAATTAACTCAGTATTCTCAGAGGGAAGTCCTCAATCTGCTGACTTCCACACATGGTCTATCAGAGTTCAGGTCCTTCAGGGTTACTGCAACTGCCCAACCTGCAACTTATCTGGAAACACCGTGGCTGTTACTGCTGGGAGCACCCATCCACTTTCTCCCCACTGGTGCATGAACCAGCAAAGAGAATCCATTTCTGGGCAGCGCTCTTCACTCTTGCTACCTCCATACCTGGTCTGTGTATTCATTTATTCAGTAAATATTTATTGAGCTACCACAGAGGGTGAATTCTATCCATATATGTGAGCACCTACCAAAAAAGAATCCTCAAGTAATTCTTTGGCACACCCAGGATTGAGGATCATCCTTCTAAATATTGTCATCCTGGAATTATAACTTAAGAGTCAATGGAGACTTCTGGTTGAGATGGTGGAGTAGATAAACTGTGCTCACCTCCTCGCACAACCACATCAAAACTACAGCTAAATGACAGAATCGCCATCAATAAAAACCACCCAAAATCTAGCTAAACAGAATGCCTATAACTAAGGATATAAAGGAGAAGCCTCGTAGGAAGGGTGAAGACACTGACAGGGCAAGTCCTATACCCATGGTGTGGCAATTAAGAACTGGGAGGAATATCTTGGCTTCTCAGTTTCCCCGTAAGGAGCCAGGGACCCCAGCCCCTCAATGGGATCCCAAACCTGGGGCATTATTGCCGAGAAAAGGATTCCTTAAGACATCTGAAAAAGATAAGGGCTGTTGTGGGGACAGCAGCTTGAAAAGAGTCAGGGACTAAGTTGACTAACTTGATGGTGAGGGCTGGAAGGGCAAGGGTCAGGCAACTCTCTCCAGGGACCAAAGCCCTGGAAGATGCCATTTTTCCTTTGTGGAGCTCTCTCTCCATCCTGCTAACTGGTGCAGGTGGGCACCAATCTGTGCTCTCCATCAACCTGGCCAACACCATCTGCCCTGCCCTACTCACCTTGCCAGTCAATTCAAGCCTTTTTGCAGCTCTCCCATACAAGAAACCTGCCTCAGGTCACACGAGAACTTTTGCAAAATTTCTCAAAGTTCTGCAAACTCCAGACAAGCAGCAGCTTGTATTGGCATTCCTTGTAGCTCTTGCTAAGCAGCTCCAAATCCAGCCCAAGTGGCAACTGGTTTCAACTTGCATTGTAACTCACATAAGGTGGTCCCAAACCTGGCATCAGTGGCAACCAGTCTGGGCCTGAAACGTAGCTTCAACTAAGGGCCACAAGCTTGCCGTAAGTGGCAGTCAGCCTCAGTTTGAAGCACAGCCTCTCCCAAGGGCTTCTAAGCTCACCATAAGCAGCAATCCACTTCATACCATAGCTACTACAAAGAGGCCCCAAACCAGGCACAAGTAGCAGCTGATCCCCTCCCAAGAGCGTCCAAAACTAACACACCTGGTGGCTGGCTTTAAACCACACCCGAATACAACCTAAGCAGCTCCACAAGTGACACATCTGAAAAGCAAGCTTGGCTGGTACCAGAGCCCCACAAAAGTGAACCCCATACTGTGGGGTTCCCACACAATAGTTCATCCACTATTGGGATAGCCTACCACATAGCTGGTCAGCCTGAAGGTCAACACCACTCCACTGATACAGCTAAAATGCACAGGAGGGCACACAGCCCACAAAGGGGACACCCTTGGAGCACGTGGCTCAGGTAATTAGGGAGAGGCTCTCCTGGACCCCACCCATATACACCTTCCACATGAGGCCACTCTGCCAAGACCAGAAGACATAGTAGACCTGTCTTCTACATAGAAACACAGACAGTGAAGCAGCCAAAATGAGGAGACAAAAAACATGTCCCAAATGAAAGAACAGAACAAAGTTGGAGGTATCTCACTACTTGATATAAAACTGTACTACAGGCCTGAACCCATGGCCCAGCAGCTGCCCATCTTGCCCCAGCAGTGGAGGCCGAGCCCTCATGTCCACAGCCCCAGGGATGGTGCATGCCTGACACTGCCACTCAGAGGCACTGGCCTGACCCCACCACCCTGGGCACAGCAACAGGGGCACAAGCCTGGGTTCACACTTGAAGCCACAGTGGGCCACTGTCCTAAAGGGCTGGTTGGCTCTCTCAGAGAAAGGCAGAGACACCCGGGCAGAGGAGAGCAGCAGGGCTCAGGGAGTCAGCAATCCCCAGAAAGATTTAACTCAGTGAGGGGGCCAAACTACCCTGAAGAGACTCTGAGAGTCCCTAGCATCCATGACAACAAAGAGCAGGAAGGTGGTGTGTGTTACCCCTAATTGGTGCACCTCAAGGACAGCACAGCTGGTGGATTGAAGGCATAGGCCAGGCTCAGAAGGACACTGGGGGCCTGGCAGCAAGCTGAGGAACTGGGCTGGAGGCTGGGCAACTGCAGTGAGGCTCAGACCTGGCCCCCATGCTCTGCAGAACCACAGGAAGGGAGAGCAGTGAAACCAATCCCCCCTCAGCCTGCTGCAGCCATGAAGAGCAGCAGAACTGGCCTGGCTGGTTTAAAGCCAGCAGGAGGCTCACTTTCTTTCTTTTCCCTTTCCTTCCTTCTCTCCTTCTCTCTTTCTCTCTTTCTTTCTCTTTCTTTCTCTTTCTCTTTCTCCCTCCCTCCCTCCCTCCCTCCCTCCCTCCCTCCCTCCCTTTCTTCCTTCCTCTCTCTCTCTTTCCCTCTCTCTCTCTCTCTCCCTCTCTTTTATTCCCATGAGTGAGACAATAAAACCTGGAGCTGTGAAAGGACCACAGTTAGACCCAAAGAGGGGTCATCTCAGCAACTGAGACAGTGAGACAAATTTCACTTTGCTATTACAGAGAGCTTGCAAGTTATTGTATTATTATTGTTTTTTATTATTTTTACATCTTTTATTGTATCAGTACTTTTTTTATTTCTCTTCCTTCTGTTTAGTCTTCTTTGCTTTGTTAAATTGCATTGTTTGACTGGTTTTCCTTCTTCTCTCTTTCATAGTGATTTTTAATTTTTCATCTTTCACTTCACTTGTGTTCCAATACCACACACACTACTTTAGGTCATGTACTTCCTATTCTTGTCATTCAGATCACATAGATTATGTCATATGATTGTTGCTCCATTACTATTGTAAACAATTGCTGTTCCATACAATTGTGAATACTACACAGCACCCCTCCCAGATGTTAGCTCACTTCACTGTTTCTGGTTAACTCTATTCTCTCGCACATTACGTCTATTTTCTATCCTTTACTCTCACTATGTCTCATAATCTGACCACCCACAAGCTCACTGCTTTCTAGATCCAACTGACCATCCTTGCCCCCCCAGCAAGAGTCTTATCTTTTTTTCACGCTTTCTAAAAAGTGATTAGTTGGGTAAAATATGACAGTTAACACTATATATATCCAAAGGATCTCCTATCTCTTCTCCATGGGTTGGTACTTTAAATACTATAGAGTACACTCCAGCTGTCTTAATCCATTTTGCCTTCCCCCTCCAACTGATTACATAAAAAAGTAGGTAGTAGCTGTGAACATCAGTATACCTGCTTGAAGAGGAAACCCACCAACAAAGGAACCACCAACAGATAATAACAGAAGAAGGTAAAGGAGTGAGTGGAAGCTACACTAACCTCTATCCAGGAACAGTCTGGAAACACAACTAAACAATGGAGAAATTACCCAAATCAACAACTGAACAAGAGCAAGAGAGAAGCCTCAAAACCTTGTACAGACAGAAAAATCAGCTTCACCACAACCTATCCACATCCACACAACAGAATACAAGATTCCCTCAGTTAACTAGGTGGAGGGAAGGACCCACCAAAGAAAGACCCAACAACAACCAAAACTCAAAGACATACAAAGAGCCAACATAAACAACAGACTAAGACCAGTGAGCTTGGGAGATCAAAGAGACTGCACTACTGAATCTCACAGGTCTCCTACCATAGAAGTTCATACCATAAACCCAGGGAGTCAAAAGAGATTAATTTAAGAAGCAGAGGCTAACAAGAAGAGTCTCATAAACAATAGGAAGACAAAGAAATAATCCTCAAATTAAGGAAGCCTCAGAGAGAATGCTAAATGAAATAGAGGCAAGTCAATTATCAAATATTGAGTTCAAAGCCATGGTTATTAGGAAGTTCAATGAGCTCACAGAGAATTACCAAAAACTACAGAAAACTACAATTAACTCCCTGCAAATTATATTAACATGAAAAAGGAAATAGAAACTATCAACAAGGGCCAACAGGAAATAAAGAATACAATTTCTGAAATGAAGAACACATTAGAAGGAATCAAAAGCAGGCTAGATGAAGCAGAGGATTAAATCAGCAAGGTAGAAAAAAAAAACACCCAGAAAAAGCAAGAAAGGGAAAAGAAACTCAGAAAGAATCAAAGGGGGTTAAGGGAAATTCAGGACAACATAAAACCTAATAATACCCATATAATAGGGAAACCAGGAGGAGAAGAAGAACAGCATGGGATAGAAAACCTGTTTGAAAAAGTAATGATGGAAAACTTCCTTAATTCAATGAGAGAAAAAGTCACACAAATTCAGGAAACACAGACAGTCCCAATCAAAAGGAACCCAAAGAGGCCCACTTCAAAACACATCATAATTAAAATGACAAAATTCCAAGACTGAGAGAGAATCTTGAAGGCAGCAAGGGAGAAATAGGAAGTAATGTATGTATAAGGAAGCCCCAATAAGGCTAGCAGCTGACTTCTCAGTGAAAATGCTTCAAGCCAGAGGAGATTGGCAAGGAATATTCCAAGTAATGAAAAACAAAGGCCAGCAACTGAAACCACTCCATCCAGAAAGGCTCTTGATTAAAATGGAAGGCCAAATAGGGAGTTTCCCAAGACAAAAAAAGCCTCAAAGTATATACCTCCTCCAAACCAGATCTGCAAGATATGCTAAAGGGTCTGCTTTGAGAAAAGGAAAAAAAAAAGAAAGAAAATAACATGAGCACGAAAAATGGCAATGAATAAGTACCTGTCAATAATAAACTTAAATGTAA
The DNA here is from genome assembly GCA_004024845.1 of Tonatia bakeri. Taxonomy (NCBI): domain Eukaryota; kingdom Metazoa; phylum Chordata; class Mammalia; order Chiroptera; family Phyllostomidae; genus Tonatia; species Tonatia bakeri. Next base: position 37,696 of record PVIA01008493.1, on the reverse strand, counting down.
ATAGATTAAATGCTCCAATCAGAAGAATAGACTAGCTGAATGGATAAGAAAGCATGACCTACACATATGCTGTCTACAAGAGACCCACCTCAGAACAAAAGACCTTCACAAACTGAAAGTGAAGGGCTGGAAACAAATTTTCTGAGAAAATGGACAGGAATCCTGTCCTGTCCATTTGAAAAGCTGGGTAGCAATATTCATATCAGACAAAATAGATTTTGAAAAAAAAGCCATAAAAGAGACCCAGAAGGACACTTCATAATACTCAAGGGAAGATTCCATCAAGAAGACTTAAATGTTATAAACATATGCACCCAATATAGGAGAACCCAAACACATAAGGAAAATATTGGAGGGCTTCAAGATATTGACAGCAACACAATTATAGTAGGGGATTTTAACACTCTACTGTCAAAAATAGATAGATCTTCCAAACAAAATATCAACAAAGATGTTGTGGCACTGAACAATGTCCTAGATCAAATGGATTTAACTGATATGTATATAGAGACTTTCATGCCAAAGAAGCAAAATACACATTCTTTTCCAATGCACATGGAACATTTTCAAAGATAGATGACATGATAGGACACAAAACAAGCCTCAACACATTCAAGAAAATAGAGATCATATCAAGCATTTTCTCAGAACACAAGGGACTGAAACTAGAACCCAACCTCAAGGTAAAAACTCAAAAACACTCAAACTTATGGAGACTGAATAGCATGCTATTAAACAATGAATGAAATAATAATGAGATCAAGGAAGAAATCAAAAAGTTTCTGGAAACAAATGAAAATGAACTCACAATGACCCAAAACTTATGGGACATGTGAAGGCAGTCCTGAGAGGGAAGTTCATAGTGATACAGGCCTCCCTAAAAAAGATAGAAACATTTCAAATAAACAACCTACCCTACACCTACAAGAACTGGAGGAACAACAACAAAGATAGCCCAGAGCAAGTAGAAGGAAGGAAATAACCAAGATCAGAGCAGAATTAAATGACATAGTGATTAAAAGCACAATTCTAAGGGTCAATATATCTAGGAGCTGGTTCTTTGAAAAGATAAACAAATCTAACAAGCCTTTAAGCAGACTCATCAAGAAAAAAAGAGAGAGGACCCAAAGAAATACAATCAGAAATGAAAGAGGAAAGATTACAACTGACTCCACCGAAATACAAAGGATTGTAAGAAATTACTCTGAAGAACTGTATGCCAAGAAATTTGAAAACCTAGGTGAAATGGACAAATTTCTAGAAAAATATAATCTTCCAAAACTCAATGAAGAAGCAGAAGAAAGACTGAACAGACTAAAAACAGCAGATGAAATTAAAGCAGTAATCAAAAACCTCCCAACACACAAAAGCCCTGGACCAGATGGTTTTACAAGAGAATTTTACAAAGTGTTTAAGGATGTGCTAACCCTGTCCTTCACAGATTATTCCAAAAAATCCAAGAAGATGGAAGACTCCCAAACTCTTTTTATGAAGCCAGCATTATCCTAATCCCCAATCCAGATAAAGACATAACAAAGAAAGAAAACTACAGGCCAATATTACTGAAGAACATAGATGCTAAAATCCTCAACAAAATATTGGCAAACCACATCCAGCAATATGTTAAAAAGATCATACACCATGACCAAGGGCATTCATCCCAGGGATACAAGGATGGTACAATATTCGAAAATCAATCAACATAATATATCACATAAACAAAAGGAAAGACAAAAACCACATGATCGTATCAATAGATGTGGAAAAAGCATTTGATAAAGTATAGCACCCATTTATAATAAAAACACTTAGCAAAGTGGGAATACAGGGAGCATTCCTCAACATAATAAAGGTCATACATGAAAGACCTACAGCCAACATCATACTCAATGGGGAAAAACGTAGAACTTTCCCACTAAGATCAGGAACAAGACAAGAATGCTTGCTTTCACCACTCCTATTCAACATAATATTGGAAGTCTTAGCTACAGCAATCAGACAAGAAAAAGAAATAAAAAGCATCCAAATTAGAAAGGAGGAAGCAAAACTGTCATTGTTCTCAGATGACATGATAGTATACATAGAAAATTCTATAGACTCCACCAAAAAATTACTCAACCTAATAAGTGAATTTGGCAAAGCAACAGGATACAAAGTCAATATTCAGAAATCAAAGGCATTTTTGTATGCCAATAATGGAATATCAGAAACAGAAATCAGGAAAATCTCATTTGCTATGGCAACAAGAAAAATAAAATACCTAGGAATAAACCTAATCAAGGAGGTAAAAGACCTGTACTTGGAAAACTACACAACACTGAAGAAAGAAATTAAGGAAGACACAAACAAATGGAAGTGTGCACCATGCTCATGGATTGGAAGAAATAACATTATCAAAATGTCCATACTACCCAAAGCAATTTATAGATTCAATGCAATCCCTATTAAAGTACCAATGACATATTTCACAGATACAGAACAAACATTTGAGAAATTTATATGGAACCATAAGCAACCCTGAATAGCTGCAGCAATTTTGAGAAAAAAGAACAAAGCAGGAGGGATCACAATACCTGATACCAAACTGTATTTCAAGGCCACTGTAATCAAAACAGCCTGGTACTGGCATAAGAATAGACACATAGACCAGTGGAACAGAACAGAGACCCGGGAAATTAACCCAAGTCTCTATGGTCAATTAATATTTGACAAACGTGTAGAAAGCATAAAATAGAGTAAAAATAGCCTCTTCAACAAATGGTGTTGGGAGATCTGGACAGCTACATGCAAAAAAATTAAACTCAAGCACCAACTTACATCATACACAAAAATAAATTCAAGGTGGATAAAAAACTTAAATATAAGTCATGACACCTTACAAGTCCTAGAGGCAGGAAAATCTCAGATATTCCACACAGCAGTATTTTCACTGATATGTCCCCTAGAGTAAGGGACATAAAGGAAAGAATAGACAAATGGGACCTCATCAAATTAAAAAACTTCTGCATGGCTAAAGAAAACAGCATTAAAATGAAAAGATAACCAACTGTATGGGCAAACATATTTGCCAATGATACCTTGGACAAGGGTTTGATCTCCAAAATATATGAAGAACTTACACGACTCCACTCCAGGAAGACAAAAAACCCAATTTAAAAGTGGACAAAAGACTTGAACAGATACTTCTCCAAGGAGGACATCCAGAGGGCCCAGAGGCATATGAAAAGATGCTCAGCAACACTAGCCTTCAGAGAGATGCAAATTAAAACCATGATGAGATACCACTTCACAATGGTCAGAATGGCCATCATAAACAAATCAACAAACAGGTGTTGGAGAGGATGTGGAGAAAAGCGAACCCTAGTTCACTATTGGTGGGAATACAGACTGGTACAGCCACTGTGGAAAACAGTATGGAATTTCCTAGGAAAACTAAAAATGGAACTGCCTTTTGACCCAACAATTCCACCGTTGGGATTATAGCCTAAATACACTGAAACACCAATCCAAAAGAACCTCACTGGTAACCCAATGTTCATAGCAGCACAATTTACAATAGCCAAGTGCTGGGAGTAACCTAAGTGCCCACCAGTAAATGAATGGATCCAAAAACTATGGTTCATTTACACAATGGAACGCTATGCAGTAGAGAGAAAGAAGGAGCTTCTACCCTTTGCAATAGCATGGATGGAACTGGAGAGCATTATGCTAAATGAAATAAGCCAGTTGGTGAGGGAGAAATACCATATGATCTCACCTTTAGCAGAAACCTAATCAACAGGAGAAAAAAAGCAAGCAAAATATAACCAGAGACATTGAAATTAAGAATAATCTGACAGTAACCAGACGGGAGGTGAGAGGAGAAAATGGGGGGAAGGGTTTAAGAACAACTATAAAGGACACATGGACCAAACCAAGGAGGGGTGGTGGAAGCAAAGGAGGGAGGTGGGTTTGGCTGGGTTGTGGGGGTGTGGGGGGAGTGGTGGATGGTAAATGCAGACAACTGTAATTGAACAACAGAATAATTTTTTAAACAGAGGACCTAATTTTTATGGGTTTAAATGTTTTGATTTTTATGTTAAAGTAAAATTTAATCACAGGGACTCAAAACATTTGGTTTGATTGTTAACACAATCAAATAAAAAAATCCAATTTTGACTGTGGAAAAAAAACTATACTACAGTGCTGTAGTAATCAAAACAGCATAGTTCTGGGATAAAAACAGATACATATATCAATGGAACAGAATAGAGTTCAGAATTAAAACCATTCCTCTATGGTCAGTTAATCTATGACAAAGAAGGCAAGAACATATAATGGGGTAAAGACAGTCTCTTCAATAAATAATGTTGAGAAAACAGGACAGATGCAAAAACAAAAACAAAACAAAACAAAAAACCCCTGATGCTATACCACCAGCTTACACCATACACAAAAATAAACTCAAAATGGATTAAATGCTTAAATCCAAGGCCCCAAATCATAAAACTCTTAAAAGAAAATGTAGGCAGTAAACTCTTTGACATTGCTCTTAGCAATATATATATATATATGTACATATTTTTGATATGCCTCACAAGTGAGAGAAACAAAAGGAAAAAATAAACAAATGGGACTACACCAAACTTAAAAGTTTGTGCCTAGCAAAGGGTACCATTAACAAAATAAAAAGACAACCTACTTAATGGAAGAAAATATTTGCCAATGATACATCAGTTAAGGGATTCATATTCAAAATATATAAGGAACTCATACAACTTAACGCCAAAAAAAAAATTCCCACACACAAACAACAGTGAGTACCAGTGAGGGTGTGGAGAGAAAGGAGAACCTTCATGCACTTTTTGTGGGAATACAGACTGTGCAGACACTATGGAAAACAATGGAACTAGCATATGACTCAGCAATTCCACTTCTGAGCATTCATCCAAAGAAATCCAAAACACTAATTGGAAAAGATACATGTACCCCTATGTTCATTGCAGCATTATTTACAATAGCCAAGATAGGGAAGCAACCTAAGTGTCTATCGATAGAAGAATGGATAAAGAAGATGTACATATATACAATAGAATATTGCGTGGCTATAAAAAATGAAATCTTACCATTTGCAACAATATGGATGGAGCTAGAGGGTATTATGCTAAGTGATATAATTCAGACAGAAAAAGAGAAACATCATGGGATTTCACTTGTATTTGGAATCTGAAAAACAAAATAAATGAACAACCAAAACAGAAACAGACTCATGGACACAGAGAGCAAACTGATGTTTGCCAAACGAGAGGGGGTAAAGGACATGGGTTAAAAGGGTGAAAAGGGCTAAGAAGTACAAATTGTCGGTTATAAAAACAGTCAGGGGAGTAAAGAACAGCACAGGGGGTATAGTCAATAATATTGTAATAACTGTGTATGGTGTCAAATGGGTACAAGACTTACTGGGGTGATCACTTCATAAGACATGTAAATCCTTAACCACTGTTAAATTGAAACTAAAATAATATTGTATGTTATCTGTAATTGAAAAATAAATTCAATAGTCAATGGTACCCGTATTTCTCTAGTATTTTGAATTTGTAAGGTATATTTGTAGCAATTATTTTACTTGCTCACTCTGCTTGTTCTAGGATGTAATATTACAAGTATTTATAGCCTTACTTTAGTTAAGAGAAAACTGAAGATCATTGCTAATAAATGGCCATATCAAGTTGTAGAATGTCATTTCCACTAGCGGAAGCAACCTATCGCAGATGTTCAAATTTATCAAGAGTATCTTATGAAAGGACTCTACACAGTTTTTATTGATTTTTACCTTCTCGGGAGTTTATTCATTTAGGAAACTGAAAGGCCACAGCAACTGCTTTCTCCTTGCCTTGGCTGAGCTAGGTACAGCAAGCCTGCCTATGTATAGCATGTTGCCGCCACCTAGTGGTAAGTATGACACTTTGTGACTGGAATAAAAATCTCTCAGGGGAGAAGGGGAGAAAGTGGATTAGCGGCATCAATTTGAAAACAATCTTGAGTTCTCATTCACCGTCCACACATCCACACACAAAACAACCTGATATATCCTTTTGACAAGATTACATATTATATAATCAGCTATTTTTAACATGGGTACGCCGATGCTCCTTTCCCTACTTTTCTCTGTTCACATCCTGTTGTAGTTTTCAATTAAAAAAAGAAAAGAGCAGAAACAAACTATCATCCCAACCTTTCAATACCTGAAATATAACATGGATTTGCAAATACAGGAATGCTCTTTCAAACTTTTTTATGAATACTTAAACATCAACCATATAGCTCTTCTCTCAGTGGGCAAAATACCTCTTTCAGAGCCTGGAGAACAATTCAGAGGCACTCCACTTTGAGTTCCAGCAGAGATGAATCTCACAGTTAGAGAGGACGTGTAATAAAAATGGACATTAATTACATCCACAAGCAGGAAAAAGTAAATGTGTCATCTCCCTGTTTCTGCTTGTTGATTGGTGATCTTGCACATCAAAGCAGATATGAAAATTTTCAAAAGAGGTGTCTTCAAGTTTGAATGCAGTAAAAATCTGTGTCATTAAGTGAAATAAGCTAGGCAGAGAGAGACAAATACCATATGATTTCACATATAGATGGAATCTAACGAACAAAATAAACAAACAAGATAGAAACAGACCCACAGATACAGGGAACAGACTGACATCTGTCAGAGCTGAGGGGATTTGGGGGACTGGGTGATAAAGATGAAGGGATTAGGGAAAAAATAACCCCTCATAGGTACACAACATATGTTGATTACTAGAGGGAAAATGGCTAGGTGGAGGAAGAAGAAGGGAAAGAGGGGAGAAACAGTGTTGGAAAAAGACTTGACTTTGGGTGGTGAACACAATACAATCTACAGATGATGTATTATAGAACTGTACACCTAAAACTTATATAATTTTTTAACTAATGTCCCCCCAATAAATTCATTAACATTTTTTAAAATTCAAAACAAATCATTGGAGCTGTGGTTCAAGAAGATTTACCTGGAAATGAAGACTTTTCTGCATTCTAGACTCAATAACCCCCTTTGGTTTCTTAGATGACAGGATAAAGGGAGCACCTCAAGGTGCTAAAGAAGTGAGTGACTGGAAGGGTAACTAAGCATTGTTTACATAATTTGATGGTGCATGTGGACAATACAAATATATTCACCTGAAGAGTTATTAGGCTCAGACCCCTTAATTTGAACATTCTGTATTGGAAATACTTAAATCTAGAGGAAATAGAAAAAGATTTTATTCAGGTGTGAAGTTGCAAGAAAAAAAACACCACAACCCAGTCCACTCACAGAATCATAGAAACAACAACAAATATGTTCTTGTTTTAAGCCACTAAGCTTTAGGATGGTTTATTAAATAGCAGTAAATAGCCAAAACATGCCATCACACCTGACATTAAGTATAGGAAGCACATTGCAGTGCAATATTGATAATATAATCCCCATTTATGAAAAGTGTATATTTTCATATGTTTCAAGGAGCCAAATATATAGACAAAACAGAGAATACAGCTACACCACTAGTAGTCATGACATCTGAGGAGGAGAATGTGATGGTAGCCAGAAGAGTACTGTCTGAAATGGGAATCACAAATGCAACCCTTAGTTCCAGCCAAGGTGGAGGCATAGGTAGAAACACTTTGCTTCCTTGCACAACCAAAAGACGGATAACAACCAATTTGAAAACAATGAACAGCCAGAAGCGCCATAAAATGAAACTGCATGGAACTCCAACAACCAAGAAGTTAAAGAAACATTCACCCAGATGGATAGGAGGGTTGGAGATGAGCAGCAGAGCACAGAGGATGTGCAGCAAGATACAGGACTGTGCAGGTGAGGTGGGGCTGGCTGAACAGGAAACTAAAGACTCAAAGCTAGCTGTAAAATACTGCAGGGGTTGCCACAGCAGGAGAAACTCCAAGTCTCTCAGAAGAATTCATTGAGAAGTGGTGCTAGAGCGAGCAAGCAAGTAGCATTGTTCTCTCTCTGACTCCTCCCCGACAGACAACTCAGTAAAGAGGGTTGCCCTACCCTGGAAAATACCTAAGCCTCTGCCCTCTTACAACATAAGAGGTGCACCAAGACAAAGAAATGTGGTCTAAATGAAAGAACAGACCAAAACTCCAGAAACAGAGCTAATCAATGAGGAGATAGACAACCTATCAGTTCAGAGTTCAAAACACAGGTAATTAGGATGCTCACAGAACTGATTGAGCTCAGTCACAAAATGAAGGAAAAAATGAAGGCTACCCAAAGTGAAATAAAGCAAAATACATAGGGAACCAACCATGAAGGGAAGGAAACTGGGACTCAAATCAATGATTTGGAACAAAAGAAAGAAATCAGCATCCAACTGGAACAGAAGAAACAAGAATTCAAAAAAATGAGGAGAAGCTTAGGAACCTCTGGGACAACTTTAAGTGCTCTAACGTCCAAATCATAGGGGTGCCAGAAGGAGAAGAACAAAAGCAAAAAAATTGAAAACTTATTTGAACAAATGATGAAGGAAAACTTCCTCAATCTGGCAAAGGAAATAGACTTTCAGGAAGTCCAGGAAGCCCAGAAAGTACCAAAGAAATCAGACCCAAGGAGAAACATACCAAGACACATCTTTTAGTTCCCCAAGATTAAAGATAAAGAGAGAATCCTAAAAGTAACAAGAGGAAAGGAGAGAGTTACCTACAAAGGAGTTCCCATAAGACTATCAGCTGATTTCTCAAAAGAAAGCTTGCAGGCAAGAAGGGGCTGAAAAGAAGTATTTGAAGTCATGAAAGGCAAGGACCTACATCCAACATTATTCTATCCAGCAAAGCTATCATTTAGAATGGAAGGGCAGATAAAGTGCTTCCCAGGTAAGCTCAGGTTAAAGGAGTTCATCATCACCAAGCCCTTATTATATGAAATTTTAAAGGGACTTATCTAAGAGATAGAAGAAACTAAAAAACTATGAACAGTAAAATGACAACAAAGTCAACTATCAACAACTGAACCTAAAAAAACAAAAACTTAGCAAACAACCAGAACAGGAACAGAACCAGAGAAATGCAGATTACATGGATCATTTTCAGTGGGAAGGGGGAGGGGAAGGTACATGGAATAAGAAGCATAATTAGTAGGCATTAAATAGATGGGGAAAGGTAATGAGTGGTATAGGAAACAGAGAAGTCAAAGAACTTATATGTACAACCCATGGACATGAATTAAGGGGGGCACTGCTGGAGGGCATGGGATACAGGGAAGAAGTGTATAAAGGGGAGAAAAAAATTGAGACAACTGTAATAGCATAATCAGTAAAATATACTTAAAAAAATGCAACCCTTATACAACATGTAATCTTTAATTGCCTAGTGCCTGTGTGAAGAAAAGTAAAAGGGAACTAGCACATTTGATCAAACCAGTATATATAAAATATCATTTCAACATATAATTGAGATTAAAAGCAATATTAATCAGCTATTTCACATTATACTTCCAGCATATCTTATTATGGACTGTTTCAAGTATTCAATAGCCATCTGTGGTTAGTGGCTACCACAGTGGACAGTATACCTCTGTAGCTTCTATATTCTTAGTAGCCATTTTTGGAATGTTTTGCAACTAAAATGCATTCTTATATTACCATTATAAATTAAAATGAATAAAAACAGTGTAAATTGAGAAAGAAAAAGTGGTTTATGCTATTAAATATGAAAAATGAAATATACAGTGAGTATATTAAAAACTAACATACTCACTGAGGAAAGTTTAGAAAAAAATCAAGATCACTTGTCCTTCCTATATACAGAAAAAAACACTTAACATTTTGGAGACTTTTCTTACAGACCTTTATTCTTGCTATAGATCATATGTAATATGCCTGTTATTTTGGGGGTAGTTATTGCTTCCATTGGTAGGAAAGTGCTATGTTTGTCTGTGTTATGTGTCCTTTGGTGCCCTGCCTACAGGAAATTCATTACAAAACTTTGAAAGCTGGAAGGAAATGATGAGCTCTAGTCCCTCTGACTAGAAGAGATCTAGAATGTATGTGTGAAAATTTACCCTTTTTTTCCTCTTCTCTTTGATGTTTAAGACATATATAAATGATTTTATGTTCCTCCTTGGGCTGCTGATCAGTTATTTCTCCTCGCTTAATTTTTAGAGGGTGCTGTCTAATTAATTTTTTAGGAAGGTTGTTGAATCCACTGTATTGACATGTCACAGAGAAGAGAGTTGATCAGGAATTCTCTGAACTCGGAGTTCAGCCTGGGGTGAAGCTGTGGGAACTCAGCCACTAAAACCTCTCCTGCACTTTTCACTGTGTTCTGTTTTTTTGTTTGTTTGTTTGTTTACTTTTTGTGAGGTAGAACTACCATCTGCTTTTTGTACAGACATTAATTATGTAGGGATAGATTCATGTTTGCACTGAACATTATTGTCTCCTTATTTCCTTACCTCCAAACAAAAAGCCTTCTCATTTTTGTCCATTAAAGAGTAACATTGGATGAAATGAAACATGTTCCAAAAGGAGCTGTTCCCAACATCACACATTTGTCATAATTCTTTTTGCAGGAGTCCAGGGCAGAGACATTAAAGGCAAAGGAAAGAGAGATGCTTTGCCATAAAAACAGATTTAGATAGGGGTCAGATTTGCTTTTTCTTAGCCAGCTCTGGCAATCCCTGTCCCCAATTAAAATGATCTCTTGTCATTAGAATTCCTCCACTAAAATGATCCCTTTTCATTAGAAAATTACTTACAAATAGAATAAATGTTCTATGTCTCTAAAAAACTTTAGTAATTGGGTTCAAATGCAGAAAAGAGCACTTGGACAAAGAATCAAAGAGCAAAAGAAACCATAGAGATAAGGTTCACATTATGAAGGGCAGCACTGAAAACTAGGTGCCCTGAATATAGACTGAAAGGTCTCTTTTTGTTTTTACTTTGCTAACAGTTGCATTTTCCAACCATTTCAGAGAGTAATGAAGAGAATTATTTCTTTTGACTTAACTGTGGCTAAAGAGGACAAGTTACTGTATTTTGCCATGTATAATGCAGACCCATGTTTTTGGCCCAAACTTTCAAGAAATAATTCATTCGTTTTAATTTTTTAATTCTATTATATATATATATATATGTATATATGTATATATACATGTAGGGATAGATTCATGTATATATATTTGGACACTTAGTTTTGTATTATAAAAGGAATTCAAGCATTTATTTTTGAACATATTATGGTACAAGAAATTTTATGCAAAAAATAATGAAAAAACACAAAAACAGATACAAGATACAAGAAAGTTTATGTACCAGTAAGAAATCAGTACTACTCATGTATAATGCACATACTTATTTTTCCCTCAAAAATTTGGGCAAAGAACATGCACATTGCACACGACAAAGTACAGTATTTGGTGACACAGTGATAAGAGAGAGTGACGGATCAAGAGTGACCACAGTACAATCAGACTTCCATTCACTCCTTCCTTTAGAAGGACTGACTTCACTCTAGATCAAAATGATAGGATACAGTCTATAGTGATGCATCCTAAATATGAAATTTAAGATGGGAGGAATGTTATAAACATAAAACTCTGACGTGAAGTTCACAATGAGCTCTGTGAGGAAGAATAAGATGCAACGTGGGTGTACTGGACCCGTTTATTTAATTGTATTTTTTCCATTACCATTTATCCCCCTTGTGCCCTCTTCCACCTCCACCCACTGCCCTCCCCACTGCAATCACCACACTGTTGTCTGTGTCCATGAGTCCTTTGTCTTTTTTGCTCAATCCCTCTACTTGCCACACCCTCCCAGAGCTGTCCTGCTCTCTATGAGTCTGTCTCTATTTTGCTCGTTAGTTCAGTTTATTAGATTCCACATATGAGTGAAATCATATGGTATTTGTCTTTCTCTGACTGGCTTATTTCACTTAGCATAATGTTCTCCAGGTCCATCCACACTCTCACAAAGGGCAAAATTTTCTTCTTTTTTTTTTTACGGCCAAGTAGTATTCTATTGTGTAAATATACCATAGCTGTTTTATCCACTCATCTACTGATGAATATTTGGGCTGTCTATTGTAGATAGCATTGCAATGAACACAGAGTTGCTTACATTCTTTCAAATTAGTGTTTCAGGTTTCTTTGGATAAATTCCCAGAGGTTGAATTGCTGGGTCATAAGGCAGGTCCACTTTTAATTTTTTGAGGTATCTCCATACTGCTTTCCACAGTGGCTGCACCAATCTGCATTCCCACCAACACTTGTAAAACAGCCTTATTAGAGAATAGAACAACAAATGAGATGAACCCTATAGTGAGTCTTGGGACCTTTAAGAACAGTGTCTCATAGTTGAAGGGGAGAATAACAACTCAAGGCTTATTTGAAAATAAAATAAAATAGCTAAGGGCAAATAAGCAGATGTTTAATGTGTTGATGCTATGTCTCAAACAAAATAAAGGAAGAGAGCAGATACAGAAAGCACAATTACTCAATTCTAATTTTGTTTTTTTACATCTTTTTCAGTAAGGAAAACCTAGTAAGTGAATAATTGGTAGATAACATTGGTAAGAAGGAATGAATCCTAATATAGGACAAAAGATGGTAAGATAGCAAGCGGCAGGACTGGGTGCTATCAAATATAGGCAGGGAGACTGAAAGAATGTGTGCTTGTGATTGTTGACAGCTTTAGGATGAAGAGAGGTGCCTAAATAAAGAAAATGAACAACTACCACCCTTTTCTGAAAGGGCAATGGGCTGCCTTGTCTTAGGTCACCTTTCTGCTCACAGAAGAGCTAATGTAGCGACAGCGCGTTCGCTCTACATGGAGGCTGGATTAGGTCATTTTAGAGGCTCTCTCCCAATTGAGAGGCTGCTAAAAGCCAAATTCCACAAAGTATTTTTTGAAATTGAGATATAACTGACATATTAGTTTCAGGTATGCAACATAATGATTTGATATATGTATATATTGAAAGATGATTACCGCTAGATAAATCTAGTTAACATCCATCACCATGCCTAGTTACAAACTGTTTCTTGTGATGAGGCTTTTTAAGTCCTACTCTTAGCAACTTTCAAATATGCAATAGAGTATTCTTAACCATAGTCAACATGCTGTATATTACATACCTAAGACGTATTTATTTTATAACTGGAAGTTTGTACCTTTTGACCACCTTCATCTATTTGGCCCACACCACATTCTCTACTTCTGGCAACCACGAATCTGCTCTCTGTTTCTGTGAATTTTGTTGGTGGTGTTGTTTTTAAATTCACATATAAGTGAGATTGTATGGTATTTCACTTATCATAATACCCGCCAGGTCCATCTATGTTGTCACAAATGGGAGAATTTCCTCCTTTTTAGTTGCTGAGTGTGTACACACACACACACACACACACACACACAATGTTTCCCAGAAGCATAAACACCAAAAGCAGAAAACAACAAACAGTACTACATCAAATGTAAAAGCTTCAGCGCAAAAGCTTTCCCCATATATATATGAATGATTGGAAATTGTAACCCGCCGCACCATTCTTATGTCATTGTTTCTGTAAGTGCTGACTCTGACTAATATGTAGCACATAGATAAACAGCAAGTTTACATAAAAATTCTAGGAACTAACTTCAAAAGAAACAGACTCCTACCTTCAACATCCCAGCTGCAGGAGAATCGCTGTTGTTCACCCATGGAGCCGGGGTCTCTTTAAGTCAGGATGACACACACCGGCCCATCAGCTGCCTTATTGGAATGGACTGGCTCCTCTGTGGGTAGAGAACTTTGCAACCCCTGCTGTTGATCTATTTGCTCTGTTCCACTCTCCCTCCTTACAAAAATCTCTGCCTCCACTGAGAGACAGGCTTTGAGGCAGGAGTCCCCCATCTTCCAGGTGGCCAACATATGAAAATAAACCACTTTCCTTTACATCAGCACCTGCTTCTTGAGTATTGGCTTTCGTAGTGTGGGTGACCAGACCTGTGTTCCAGTTACAATATTACATCTTCTTTATCTATTCACCCATTAATAAACACCTAAGTTGCTTCAATTTCTTGGCTACTTTAAATAATACTGCAGTAAAAATGGGGGTGCATATATCTTTTCAAGTTAGTGTTTTTTCCCTTCAAAAAAATTCAGAAGTATAATTGTTGTATCATATGATAGAACTATTTTTCATTTTTTGAGTAACCTCCATTATTATTTTCCACAGTGATTGAACTGATTTACATTCCCATTAACAGTGTACAAGGGTTCTCTTTTCTCCACCTTTCTTGTCTTCTGATAGCCACTCTAGCAGATATAAGATCATATCTCATTGTGGTTTTGAGTAGCTTTTTCCTAATGCTTGGTGTTGAGCATCTTTTCAACATCACTAATCCATCGTTATTGGCCACCTGGATATCTTCTTTAGAAAAATGTCTATTCAGTTTCTCTGTCCATTTTTAATTGAGATTTTTGTGTTATTGAGTTGTGTAAGTTCTTTATGTATATTGAGTATTAACCCCTTTACCTGATGTATGGTTCCCTCAAATTTCATCTCATTCTACAGGTTGCCTTTTCATTTTGCTCATTGTTTCTCTTTTGTGCAGAAGCTTTTACATTTTATGTAGTACTGTTTGCTGATTTTTGCTTTTGGTGTTTATGCTTCTGCTGTCATATCTGGAAAAATCACTGCCAAGACCAGCATTGAGGAGTTTCTTTCCTACATTTTCATCTATGAGTTTTATGGTATTGGGTCTTATATTTAAGACTTATATCTATTTCAAGTTAATTCTTGGGAGTGGTATAACATGGGGGTTCTAATTCATGGTTATGCATGTGTTTATCCAGTTTCTACATTTTTGGTTGAAGAGACTATCTTTCCCCCTTGGGTATCCTTGGTTTCCTTGTCAAATACTAATTGACTGTATATGTGGAGTTTTATTTCTGGACTTTCTGTTTTGTCCTACTGGCCCATTTGTGTATTTTTATGCCAGTGCCATGCTGTTTTATTACTATAACTTTCTAGTTGTTTAAAATCAAGAAGTATGATACTTTTGGCTTTGTTCCTTTTCTTCAGGATTGCTTTGGCTATTCAGGGTCTTTTGTGGTTCCACAGAAATTTTAGAGTTTTTTTCTTGTACGTCATTTCATTCAGACCTCATAAAAATCGTATTCAGTAGGTTTTATTCTTCTTTATCCAATGCAGATCTAACCCAAAGAGAAATTAAATAATTTTATAAGACCAAACCTCTGGGTACAAGTTAGATCTAGGATTCAAATTCAAATTCAAGTTTGACTGCAAAACCCATGCTCTTAACCACTACATGTGTTTCCAAAGCAGCTCTAATTCCAGGCTGTAGCCAAGTGTGTTGAACTGTAACATCTGCAGCCTTTAATCAATTTCAGTACATTGTATTAACGTATTAACACCTAACTTTGCATAATTATCATTTGCACAGCACTTTCACATCCATCATTGATTCTGGCTGAGGCTCTGAACTGATCTTTAGAAATCTGAGCGACATTGACTCTCTACATAGACAAAAGTCTGTGAATGTGAGTGTTAGTTCAATAAGACTGAGATAGGATGCCAACCCTGACAGTCAGTCTCTATATAACCCCCTAAATCATCCTGGGTCACAGACGTCTTCTATATTGCTAGTATATTAAACAATGTATGCATAGGAGGTACTTAGGTCAGTCACTGGCAATAGTAAGTGCTCAGGAAATAGTTAAGTGCCCAGATACACTTCTTTTGTCATTTATATTCCAATGGGCAGATAAGATGAAAGTTGATTATGGCAATTTTACTACTAGGTAGCTTCCCAGAGATATGAAAACATCCTTCCACACAAAGACCGGTATACTAATGTTCATAGCAGTTTTATTCATAATAATGAAAATTGGAAGCAATCGTCAGCTGGTAAATTGATAAACAAATTATGGTACATCCCAACAATAAAATACTACTCACTGATAAAAGAGAGAGAACTACAATACAAAAAGGAACATAAATGAATCTCCAGAATATCGTGCTAAGTAAAAGATGCCAGATCCAAAAGATACAGGCCATTTGTATAACATTCTAAAAAAATGTAAAATTATAGGAACAGAAAGTAGATTAATGTTTGCAAGGCTACCAGGATGGCGGAAGGAGACTTACAGTGAAGAGCTGTGAGAAAACCTTTCTAGTGTTGGACATATTCTATTTCTTGATTTTGGTGTTGGTTATGTGACTGTATATGCATACATTTGTCAAACCTGGGTGAACTGTATTCTTTTAAAAAGATTAATTTTATTATATACAAATTCTATCTCAGATAAATAAATAAAAATTTAACTTCACAATTAGATATCACTAATCACCAACCAAACTCTCTAAAATGTATTTATTTATTTTTAAAGATTTTGTTTATTTTTTAGAGAAAGGGGATGGAAGGGAGAAAGAGAGAGAGAGAAACATCAATGGGTGGTTGCCTCTTGCACACCCTCTGCTGCAGACCTGGCCCTCAACCCAGGCATGTGCCCTGACTGGGAATCGAACCAGTGGCCCTTTGGTTTGCAGGCTGGCACTCACTCCACTGAACCACACCAGCAAGGGCAACATGGATGAATTTTGTAAACACAATGCTAAGTTCAGATTCAACACACTGACAAAAAGAAGAGACCTAGGGCTAAGAGACCACCCACCATGTCCTGCTTGGCCAAAATGTAATTGCAAGAGGCACCTCTTCCATAAATTATTTGCTTTGCCTTATTATATGTTAATTAGTGGCATTTTTACAGTAAATACAAAAGGATGATAATGAGTAGACATAATAAGTTCACAGCTCCAAGATCTGGCCATACCACTTAATATGTGGTGAAAACGGACCTAATTAGTATCCTGAGTATTTGCACTTGCATTAATCTGCTCAGGATGCTATAACAGAATGCCACAGACTGGCTGGGTACCTTAAAAAACAGAATATTTTCCCCCACAATTTTGGAGGCTGGAAGTCCAAGATCAGGCTGGTTCTTGACTAGTAGTGGATGCCTTCTTGCTGCATCCTCACAGGGCCTTTCTTCTTCTTTTTACTTTTTAATTCAAAGAATTTTTAAGTTACAGTTTACATTCAATATTATTTTGTATTAATTTCAGGTGTAGAGCTTATCGGTTATCCAATGCTATACTTTACAAAGTGTTCTCCCAGATATTTCCAGTACCCAATGGGCTCCATACATAGTTATTTTAATATCATTGACTGTATTTCCTATGCTGTACTTTACAGTCCCATGACTATTTTGTAACTTCCAATTTGTACTTCTCAATCCCTTCACTTTTCTCTCTCAGTCCCCTGATACCCTCCCTTTTGGTAACTGTAAGTGTTCTCTGTGTCTATGCGTCTGTTTCTGTCTTGTTTGTTCCTTTGTACTGTTCTTTAGATTCCACATATAAGTGAAATTATGTGGTATTTTTGTCTTTCTCTGACTGACATTTCACTTAGCATAATGACCTCTAGGTTCACAGGGCCTTCCTTCTGTTTGTGCATGGAGGAGGAGGAGAAGGAGGAGAGAGAGAACGCACTGTGGTGTCTCTTTCTCTCCTTACGAGGACACCAGTTCTACTAGATTAGGACCCATCTTTATGACCTCTTGTAACCTGAATTACCTCCTTAGAGCTCCTATCTCCAAATACAGCCAGTCACATTGGGTGTTTGTGCTTCAACATATGAATTTAGGACGGCACAGTTCAGTCCATACTCAAAATGCCTGGATAATGAACAACCTATGGAGTGTCTGGCTTATAATTACCACAATGTTTTAAAAGTCACTAATCACCACTCATAAACTGATGCACATATTCTAAGAAATCTCTCAATCTATATTCTATCTTTGCTGAAAACAACAGAGTGTCTTGGGCTGGTAGTTTGCCTGTTACCAAGGCAACAAGGATATGCATGCTGCCCTGAGCATGCAGCAGAGCAACCTCTGTATCTTGCCTCTGACAGAATTACTGCAAGCTCTGCTCAAACAAACTACTTATATCTTTTTTTTTTCCTAGTAATGAGATGAGAAAGGTCTCCACAGGTCTTCATACAGTGAATATAATAAAATAATAGTTACATAGCCAGGAGTGTCTCCCTATAATGCTTCAGCTCTCTCTAAGGAAAGTTACAACCACATAGAGTGTAGATACTTCTTACACAGGGGTTAGGTATAAACATTGGGGTCTGTGATAGAGATTCTGTTTATAATCCAGTATATGTTTTCGCCCTCTTTGGTTGGTAACAATGCTACCCCCTCACTCTCCACCATGACAAGCTACATTTTCTATCCTCCCTTCTACTAGAAGTGACCAGGGCATCTAGATTATTGTCTGGGACTTGTGGAAATGATTTCACGGAGGAAGCACATGGCTAGCGTGTGCCCTTGTCTGCTTTACCTCTGTTTCCTCTTGTTTTCTGCCTGGACTATAGATTTGATGTCTGGAAATACAGCATCCACTAGGATGACTAGAACTTTGAGAACCATCGCAGGCAAGAGGTAACTTCAAGAAGGGAAACCACACATTAAGGAGCATGGACCTAAAAAGTGGAATGAGCCTAGGTCCATAAAGATACCATAGAGCTTCCACACCAGCCCTGGGTTGTTGAACTCTTTCATGTGAGGGAGAAATAAGTCTTTACTATATTGCTTTCAGAGACTGTAACTTAAGAATTAAAAATCATGTGTGATCTGAAAAGAAAACTATATAATCCTGACAACTGACAGCAACATATGTATGTGTACTATATGCATGTGCATGTGCATATATGAAATTACTGGGTATGCTTCTGTCTTCACTTTTCACAGACAAAGTTATGACTTTAACTGTATTGCTTAATGTTTATAACTTTTAATTAACATTTCAATTTTTTTCAAGCCCATTGAAGAAGTCATTAGCATGGACATCCTGACTACTAGAGCAGGATGACTGGGATATCTTTAAAATCATTCATACTTTTTTGCCATAGGTTTGGATAAGCTAAGTTTGATTACATCTGCATGGTATGTGTTCTTTAAGCAGAATTGTGGGGACAATTATCCATACAATTAAAATTGCTTTTTCTTCTTCTTCTTTCTCTTTCTCTTGCATTTGATTCAACTCTGTTACGCATTGAAAACTAAAGTCACTGCTGCTTCACGGTTTTGTCACGCTGTGGGTAAATGGAGCTCTGAGAAGAATGGCGAATGCAGAGGTTCTGGAACTCAGATTTCTTGAAGGAATGTTACCATGTTGCTAAGCTATGCAGAGTGTAGCTTAACAACCAGGGAGCCAAGTAGGCTCCTTGGACCAAGAGTAGGAGAATCTAGAGGGAGATAGCTACATTCTTTTGGAAGCATTAGAGATTAGGCTATCTTTGCCAATTAAAAGTCCCAGCTCAAGTGCAAACATTTAAGAAAATTAAGTGCAACTCAGTGTAGATCCAGTATGAGGCTTGAAGGGTATCAACAGCCTTGAGTTCCTGTTGACAAGATCACCTTCTTCAAAACTGTCCTCAGGTACAATTTTAAATTTGTCATTTAAAAATAATCTTCAAAAAATTTTAGGTAAGATTTAGTTAATGGACCTCAAGTTCATCTTCTTTTCAAGACTATGTAAAAGCCAAATAAGTCTGCTTTGAGGAAAGGACATATTGTTCTTAAAGTAAACCACCTATTTTTGAGATCACACAAATAAAATATGCTAAGTTTGTAAGATAAAGACATTTATTCTGTGGAAAATATTTAACTTCATTTAATAAGTACTTATTGAGCACATACTATTGATAGGCACTGGTAATACAGAGGTGGAAAATTGGACTAGATCACTGCTTGCTTTATCATCGTACTGAGAGCAGCAGAAAATAAAGAAATGTAAAAAACTGCCAGGGAGTGACACACAATGAAGACAGCTTACAGAGGGTCAGGACAGAGAGTGACTGAGGCTGGGATGATGGTGGGAACCACTGTGGAGAAGAGTGAGGCAGCCTTGTGGAGAAAGTCTCATTTAGACTGAGCAATGACTGCAGTGTGAGGGGTGGGGGAATGATGGGAGAGCTCACTGGTGTGCATTCTTGGCCAGGGGACCTGCAAATAAATGCAAAATGGCTCAACCGTAATCACCTAAATAATGATTTTTATATCCCTAGGGATTCATGGTAATTTTTGGCTATTCATTGATAATATATATAATATTCTCCTTTTTCATGTGAACATCATCTGTTATGTTTATCATGGCGGGGAAAACAGGCTGAGAACTGTTGCTCTATATTATATAGCAAATACTTATTAAGCTAAAATACTGGAAATCATGTGTGATTTTTTTGTTTTCCTTTTGTGTTTTTTAAAAATATACTCATTATTTATCAAAAAAATGTATTTGGGCCATCATAAATAATCCATGGCACATTAGTAGAAATAACTATTAGTAGAAATAACTTTATTAATAATTAGTAAATTGATTATTTGTAGAAATAATTAATTTAGTCTGCAGAATCCATTCATGATATACATTGACAAGTTTTGCATTGATGGATTTCTCTAATATTGGTTTAGAAAAAATTTTAGTCACTTTATAACAAAATAAATAAGATTTCTGGTTTGCCAACAAAGATAAGATTTATCAAGCAATAGATAATTTATTTATTGGTATCCACTTCTATTAATTCTTTATTTTTATTAATTATTTTAGTAATATGTCTTTTTCATATTTCTCTTGTCTTTTGGGGACAAATCTACCCTTTCATATGAAAAATGAGTAATTCATTATTTTCTTCTGAGCTTGTCTCTCCTACCCTTTGCGACGGCATGGATGGAACTGGAAAGCATTATGCTCAGTGAAATAGGCCAGGCGGTGAAAGACATACAATCTGATTTCACCTATACGTAGAACACAATGAACAAAACAAATAAGAAAAATAGAACCAGAGGCATGGAAACAAGGAACAGAATGGCAGTGACCAGAGGGGAGGTGAGAGGGGGATAACAGAGGAAAGAAGGGGAAGGGTCTAGTCAAGGAATATGTATAAAGACCCATGGACATAGACAACAAGGTGGGGTTTGACTGTGGGAGCTGGGGGGCATGGGGTAAGGGAGAGCAATGGGGAAAAGATTGGGACAACTGTAATAGAACAACAATACAAAAATAAAAATAAAAATTTAGCCAAAAATTAATGCTTGTTATTAAGAGAAATCTTAATATAGAAATATCATTCCAAAGCAGTCTATGAAATTTGTACAGATATCCATAAAAATCACTGGATAATAATTATCAGTTAATTAAAGTGTTGAAATCAGTAAGACAACAGGTGAAAGAGAAAGATGTAGTTATTATTTATAGTAACCAAAATAATTTTGCTTTCCTTCAGGCTGTGAAGGAACATTTTTAAAAAATCAATAGGCTAATTTTTTTAGAGTAGGTTTTAAGCTTACAGAAAAATTGATCAGATAGTACAGGGAGTTTCATTTAGGAGATCCCTGCTCAGTTAAAGATTTTTTTTTTTATTTATTTAGAAATGGGGGGTAGGGAGAAAGAAAGGGAGAGAAACATCTATGTGAAAAAGAAATATTGATCAGTTGCCTCTCGAATGCAACCCAACCAGGGATCAAGCCCTGTGTCCTGACCTGGAATCAAACCTTTTGCTTTGTGGGATGAGACCCAACACCCAACCAACTGAGCTACACCGGCCAGGGCTTCATCTATTAACATTTTCATTAGTGTGTTACATTTGGTACAATTGCTGAACCAATATTCATATTATTGTTAACTAAAGTCCATAGTTTACATTAGAGTTCACTCTGTTTTTTTCTATAGATTTCAATAAATGCATAATGTCCTGTATCTACTATTATAGTATAGATCAGTATAGTATAGGTTAGCTTCATAGTCCTAAAAATCTCCTATTGATACAGGGTACAGCCAGGAGGGGTCCCCAGATAGGGATTTGGAATGGGGTCCAGAACTCAAGGTATCCAGGAAATATTAGAAAGACATATAAGATGTCCTCACCCCTTCTCAGGTGTGAGTTTGGGGAAGGGACAGATGGAGCAGGAACATGCAGAGCTGTTTTGTACAGCAACAGCTTTGCAGCTAACCTCTGGCATCGTCATTTAGCATATCTATAACCTTTAACTGGCTGCATAGATATGTTAAATAGCTGTGGCCATGCTCTGAGACAGGGAGATGGAAGGAACTCCCCCTCCCACCCCGAGATGTAACTGGGGGGCAGGTCCCCCAAGTTAGAGCGCCTGTGTAGAAGATTGGCTCCATGACATGGGGCCACCCCTGCCCAGACTCATGATGGCAGCCCAGTGAACTTGGAATAATATAGGAATGTTAGCAGGTGTAGAGGACTGTAGGAGAAGTCAGAAATGGGAAGGAGGAAATTGGAGAAGGAAGATTGGCACAGGGATTTAAAACCCAGACACAGCAGCCATTGAGTAGAGAGCCACGTGGTTTCACCAGAGTGGGGACCCCCACAGCTTTAGTAGGGGGAACCACCATGTGGCTTTAGCAGAGAACAGCCACTTGGCTTTGGCAGAGTGGCCACCACCCCCCACCCCCCACCGGCCCCGCAGCTTTGGTGGAGAGAAGAACCACGAGGTTTTGGTCAGAGCTCAGGCTCCTGAAACTTTGGTAGAAGAGGACCACACAGCTTTGGGGTGCTCCCTTTGGCCATGTGGCTTGGGAAGCAGGAGAAACTTTGCCTGGAAGAAGGGTGAAAGAACTCTTGCCAGTAGGCCATGAGAAGGTGCCAAATGGCTTTGGATTAATTAGAGATCCTGCCTGGATGGTGACACAGCTGATGGTGCCAGAGGCCTGAAACATGGACATTTGCTTCCTTTCTGGAGTTACAGTACCCCAAATTAGGGCAGGGGGAGAAGGAAGCACTGTGGGTGTCTGTGGGTATCCTAAAGGACTTTGATATTTTAATGAAGATGTTAGGTCACTACTTTAAGTCTGTATAGCATTAAATAAACATTGCCTTTCCTCTTCACAAATCTCAGGCATTGAGAGATGTCTGTCCTATAAGGTGGTGGACATAACGAACCTGGTGGGGGGGAGTCCTTTTGGTAATAGTACATCGGTGTTCCTGCCTTGGCTCCCTTGTTCTGTGACACTATGTTCCACCTATTTATTATTCCCCCATTTCCCTTGGAACTCCTGGAAGCCACTCATCTTTTTATTCTTTTTATTGTTTTGCTTTTTCCAAAATGTCACATAGTTGAAATTAAACTGTATGTATCCTTTTCAAATTGGCTTCTTTCACTTAGCAATATGCACTTAAGTTTCCTCCATGTCTTTTCATGGCCTGATAACTGAGTTCTTTCTAGGACATAATAGTATTCTATTGTATGGATATTCCACAGTTTAGCCACTCACTATTGAAGGACACCTTGGTTGCTTTCAATTTTAGCAATTATGAATAAATATTCATGTGTTAGTTTTTGTGTGGACGTAAGTTTTCAACAGCTTTGAGTAGACATTGAGGAGCACAATTGCTGGATCATATGGTGAAACTATATTCAGCTACTTGGTAAAAACACTGCCAATGTCTCCCAAAGTGGCTGTGTCATTTTGCATTCCCCCTAACAATCAATGAGTGTTCCTGATGCTCCACATTCTCATCAGCATTTGGTGTTGTCAGCAATTTGGATTTTAACTATTCTGATAGGTGTATAATGGTAACTTATTGTTGTTCTAAGTTTTTATTCCCTAATGAAAAATGATGGTGAGTATCTTTTCATATGCATGTTTGCCATCTGATGATCTTCTTTGATGAGGTGTTTATTCAGATCTCTTGCCCAGTTTTTAACTGGGCTTTTTGTTTTCTTACTGTTGAGTTTTAAGTGTTCTTTGTATATTTTGGAAACAAGTCCTTTATCAGGTATGTGCTTTGCAAATGTTTTCTCCCAGTCTGTGGCCTAATTTTCATTCTTTTAACAGTATCTTTCACAGAGCAAAACATAGTTTTGTTTTTCCTCAGGTTTGAGGTAGTTTTATTTTATTATCATTAGGTCACTTGCTAGAACAAATCAAAATACAACTTTGTCCTGAGTTATCCACTTACTTCACTTCTGAAAATTTAAGTTTAAATAAGACTTTCAATACTACATAATATATATTTTGGGTTTTATATAATTTTAAATACTATATGAGGATAAAATATTTATATAATGCCTTTATTCCTTTAATGTTATTTTGAATTTTAGTAGAAACAATAAAACCATAACAACATATTATTAAATATTCTAAAATCCAAGAGTAAGCACTACATACCTTTAGAATATAAGAGCAAGATGAATTTCAGACTACACTACAGTTTTGATAAAAGAAGGAAAAATAATTCTCTGCATTGGTTGCTTGTTTATTGACCTTTTATACCAGAATTTAAAGTTCATCACTGTCTCTCAAATTAACCTAAGAGAATTGATGTGGGTAAAACAGCACATAGTAGAATAGCTAAATAGTCTAGCAGACATATAATGATGTAATGGGTTTCATTTGAGCAAGTCAAACTCTAGGAAATAAAGCACTTCATCCAGGGTCACTTTGCTCATTAATAACAAAGCTAGGACCATAAATCCCACTTTTCAATCCAGTTCAGCATTCTTTCCACTGTCCAAGCTGCCTACTGTACCATTTTCTCCCAATACAGATAGAATATGAATTTACTGATATGATTGTACAAAAGATCTCAGAAAGAAGTAAGTCTAAGGCCTGATTTTCAGAATGATGTTAGAACTACCTTTTTATCATTCATAAGTAACAATAAGAAAGCATATTTTTATTATTAGATAATAATATTTTATGAATTTAAATATTGAAATGTATTTTATTCAGCCTAGAATAATTTGGCATTTATGAAAATCAAATGTTTTGTGGCAACAGAGCTGGTAATTACTATACCACACATTCTGAGTATATACCATGAAAAACTCGAATATATAGATTTCTCTAGTCTAAAAAGATAATGAACTAAAAATATCTGCCTGAACAAACTCTTGAAATCAATTTTTAGAATATGGAAATATTTCGACACTGCAAATTATTCTGACCAGAAAAACTCCCTGCCATGGTTAGAAATAACCTGTATATTTCCTAATACTGCTGTGATAAACAAGATTTCTATGTAAGATAGGAAATATAAAATAAACACTAGAAAAATATCCTTCTTAAATTTCAAGGCCAGTATACCATCTTCAAGAAAATTTAAATAACTCCTATATTCCTAATGCAGAAATTTTCTTTCCCAAATGATTGTGAATTCCCCAAGAGCCATACCTTTATCTTTTATCCCTTATGGCTATGACTATGTAAGTGTCTAATAAATGATTGCTGATTGATTGAGGGAATATCAGTAAATACTACTGAATATTGCAAATAACATACCAAAGGTTCTCCAATTTATCATTTGTACTATCACTTTTTGCTTTGAATTTTTTTCTTCAGATTTTACCATCCCCTCAGAAGAAGACACAAATTTAAGATGCTGATTTTATTAAAGTACAAAAAGAAAGGTCCTTATTTAAAGTTAATTTAAAGTAAAGCATATTCATAAGCATTATATTTTAAAGCTATCATTTTAATTTACTATATCAAAATATAATAGCCATGTTATATATTTTATGATGGAAAGTCAACAAAGTGGCCTTAAGTGCAATTAAATATAGAATATACTATAAGTTTGTCACAAATGTTTTGATTTTTCCAAGGGAAAAATTTTCTGTTCCTCTCATGCATAGATTAACTTAAATGTTTACAAAAATTTGGTCTGAAAGTAAATTAGCCTTACATTGTCTTGACAGCAGGAATAATTCAGTGCAAGCAAAGAAGGTGGGGAAATGTTTGCCATGTAAGAAAATGTCAAGAACCCCTTGTCAGAATGATTGTCATTCTGTAATTTCAGGGTATGAGCAGCTCTGGAAGTGGATGCAAGGTTAAGAAGGTAGACCTCAAGGCGTTGTGTGGCAACCACAGTGGAGAGGGGGAAACCAACACTCTGTGAACATGAGCCTCAAATCCCCAATGTCTGCTTCTCAGTTTGAGAGCAAAAGCAGCCACAGCATGGCTAGAACAGGAAGTTGTTTTCTCGTCCGGCACACCCCTCATCCCAGAAGGGTCTGCCACATCAAAGGTAAGGTGACTCAAGCTCCTACAATGTGTGTCCTTCTCTACACCTGGGCTACCTGACGGTTCTGGAGGGTAAACATGGGCAGCTATTCAGTATTTAACCACTGCAGAGGCACAGGCATTGACTGCTGAGGCCAGGTGCCAGCACTGGGCCAAAGCAGAGGCAAGCAGGCACCCTCCGTGCCAGGCACTCATGCTTGGAACACTTGCTTTTTAGGAAAGGGGCCT
The DNA here is from genome assembly GCA_004024845.1 of Tonatia bakeri. NCBI lineage: Eukaryota > Metazoa > Chordata > Mammalia > Chiroptera > Phyllostomidae > Tonatia > Tonatia bakeri. The sequence goes on along the minus strand of PVIA01008493.1, from coordinate 11,328 downwards.
GGAGTGGTGCCAAAGGGGCCACTCAGGGGGCTCAGGGGAGAAATGCCCCAATGGTATGAAAGTATTTCAACATTTTAACATGCTGCACAGCCATGCCAGCATCTACATGCTAAATACCAGCCCTGGAGAAGCATGTATTTTACCCCCTCTTTCTCTCTCTCTTCTTCCCTCCTTCTCTTCCTTCCTAACTTCCTTCATCTCCCATCTTTCCCTCTATCCTTTCCTCTTTCCCTCTCTTCCTTTTGCATTTTAAATTTTAGTTTCTGTAACACTATTTACTCCTAATGTTTCCTCCTAGCTTTGCATTTCCCCTTCCCAGCTTTTATTTTTGCTAACTACAGTAAATGTTAGAGCCTCTCACAGCTCAGGCCTCAGTCACTTTCTCTCTTTAGTCTACTACGACCCTGGTCAAATTCACCCATTCACAAGTTTCAGATACCCTCCACAGGGCAAATAGTTTCCAATGTGTACTCTAGACTCAGACTCCTTTTCTCAGCTTTAGACCCCTACCTTCAACTGTCTATTTGACCTACGTGCAAAGCTTAGATGCTTCATAGGCATTTTGAATTTTGCTCTTTGAAACTGAACTGGCTGCTCTTCTCTCTTTCATTTCCATTCCAGTCACTATGATTTATAGAATTAGTGGGCATATCCTCAAAAGATCTCCAAAGAAAATTTTCTATTTACTTGAACATATATTTCTGTGACATATATTACTATAAGCAAGGCCTTGTGATACACATTGTAGGGGATTTGAAGACATAAATGTCAGTCCCTTGCCGGCAGTTTTATATTGCATCATAGATATAAAATAATTCAAGGAAGAATGTGAAATAAAATACAGGAGAAGGATATATCAAGTACTTTCAAGCATTTGAAATCAGAGAAAAACTTATACTTAGTTGAATACTTAGTAGTATTTGCCTTCAAAGAAAAAAAAGTTGCAATTAAAATGCAATGTTTCCAGCACTTGGCTATTGTAAATAGCTGGTGGAGGAGGGCAAAGGGGGAAAAATTGAGACAACTGTAATAGAATAACAATGAAAAGTTTAAAAAATAAAATGTAGTGTTTTTCTCATGTGGGTTTCGAAAACCCTGCCCTCAGATTTTGCCAAGACAATAGATAGCTTGGGCATTTATGATCTCTTTATTTTAACATGTGTTTGCTTCCCCTTGGCTTTCATTTTCCTATATCTCCTTTAGGAATTTGTCTCTGCTGGTCCCTCAGCCAGCCATTCTCCTTGAATTCTGTTTATTATCTCACAGCCCTCTAGCTGTTCTCATCTGCTCTTTCCACTTGCTGTACCCCAGCGTTCAGTCTTCATTTTCTCTGCCCTTCTCTCTGCCCTGGTCCACCCATCTTGTACCTTCTTACTTGGAGGCTGAGCCCATCTTTTAGCTGATCTCCCAACCTGGGGTGAGGCCTATTCCATTTCCACCTTGTGCAAATCAGCTGGAAATAATTTTTTAATAAAATCACTTGCTCAAGGGCACACAACCACTGAATGGCTGAGGTAGCTATAAGTTCTGTTTGAAATCTGTGAATGACTCTACAATTTTATCTGGGTGTTATTTAAACTGTCTCCTTTCCTTCCACGAGAATTTAGCACCTCCAAGTGGCAGCCATTCCTTGGGAAATGGAAATAGTGGTGAGCAAAACAAACACAACTCCCCCTTCTAAGAAGCTCACATTTTACTGGAAGATATTTTATACTAATCAAATAAAAACAAATATTTAGTCATAAGCTATGGTGCAATAATGCTGCAGTGCACCAATCTCCTACCAAGATCATGCCTTCAGAACCAAGCATTCATCTTTCCACCTGCCAGGTGTGTCACTGATGGCTAACGCTGACTCCCTCTCTGGGAATTACTCTCGGGTTGAAGGGAGCTCTCATGCACAATGCGAGTTTGACCAGTGAATGTTTAATGGGGGTTAGAAAGGCCTGACCCCCTTGCCTTGAGTTGAGACCTCCCCAGAGTCACCCACTACTCCTTGTGAAACTGAGTGAGGCCTCTGCTATATCTGCATCACAGCTCAACTTTTGCCCAATCCCACTTCCCTGGCCTCCTTATAAATACATGCTGTTCCCAAGAACACGCCCCAATAAATTTCTTGCACACGAATCTCCATCCCAGCTTCTGTTTCCCGAGAATGTGACCTAAGACAATTGCTCTGAAAGAAAATATAGGATATATGAGAATATACCATAAGGAAATCTAATTTAGATTGAGAATATGGAGCCTGGAATATCTCTTTTAAGTGACATTTACACCAATACCTAAAAAAATGAGAAACAGCAAATAATGGGGGAGTTTTCTACAGGGAATAGTTTAAGTGAAAATTCAGAGGTAAGAAAGGTCTTGTTCGTTTTCCAGGAACTTAGAAAAATCCAGTGTGACATACATATAAGGAAGGGGGAGGAGGGTACTGATATGAGATGAGTCCTAAGAGGCAGAGGTCACATCACTGGGAACATTTTAGCCTATGTTAACATGCATGATGTGATCCTAAGTGCATGGGAAGTTTCTGAAGGGTTTTAGGTAGGATATTTAAAAAAGTTAAGTTTATATTTTAATAAACTCTGGTTGTTTATGGAGAATGGATTAGATGAGGGCAAGGAAGTAAAAAAGTTAGGAAGCGATAAATTGTAAAAGGAGTAATTAGAGCAGGAGATAATAGTGGCCTAGAAAGGAGATGGGACAGTGGCCATGGAGAGAAGTGGCTTACTCAACAAAATAGGAAAAACAGTGACAAGATCCAATGCAGTGCTGAAGGGGAAGTAAAGGAGAGGGAGGAGTTAGATGACGGCCCCAAATCTATAGTATCACTTACTAGTTAGGGTAGACTAGTGGGAGGACCATACTTTACCAGAAAGATTGAGTTCAATTTCAAACAGCAAAATTTTAGGTGGCCATAATCATCTAATACTTTTATAGCTCTAACAATGTGATATTAAATATTTGACATTCTTGATGGAGAGCTTTGTGCACAATGATTATTTGCAGTTACTTATTATTTTTAATTACATTTTAAATTAACAATTCCAAACCTTTTAATTTTAACTTTTAAAATTTAACTTATAGCTTATTATTTTACTTATAAATCTAGTAAATTTTAACAATTGCTTCAAGGAAGTCTTTGATTAATATTTAGTCCCAATTAAAAATTTAATTAATATATACCTTTAAAAACTTTAAATGTCAATTACTCATTAAATATATTTTATTTATTTTTAAGTCTTTTATATCTTTAACAAGCAAATTCTAACCAAGCTATACATAATGCCTGTTAGTTAAATAAATCAGACCTATAAATGTAGACAAATATATTTTTAAAAACATTTCTTTACTATTTATCAACTTAATATTTTCATACATTTCTACTTAAAATGGAAAGTCACTTTCTGATGTAGATTTTAATGTATAATTCTAAAGCTAATTTGTTGGTCTAATATGCCAAATTAGCTCAATATTATATATATTTTAAATACACATATACAATGGTTTCACTAAACTTAACCCATGGATAAGAATAGTATGTATTTTTCTTATTTTATCATTTGTATCTTTAATTTAAAACCTTCCCAATGCTAAAGGACACTCATCAGGAACTAAACTAATTACCTTAGACAAAAAAATCAAGAGTTTGTTATCATTTTACTATACATGTTTTTTACCATCTTTTTCTTAGATAAGTCCCTTTAACATTTCATAAAATAAGAGCTTGGTGATGATGAACTACCTTAACTTGGCCATATCTGAGAAGCACTTTATCTGCCCTTCCATTCTAAATGAAAGGTTTGCTTGGATAGAGCAATCTTGGGTGTAGGTCCTTGCCTTTTGTGACTTGGAATACTTCTTTCCAGCCCCTTCTTGCCTGTAAGGTCTCTTTTGAGAAATGAGCTGACAGTCTGATGGGAACTCCTTTGTAGGTAACTGCCTCCTTATTTCTTGCTGCTTCTAGGATTCTCTCTTTCATTTTTATCTTGGCTAATGTAATTATAATGTACCTTGGTGTGTTCCTTCTTGGGTCCAACTTCTTTGGGACTCTGTGAGCTTCCTGGACTTCCTGGAAGTCTATTTCCTTTGCCAGTCACAATTATCAACAACCACACCTAAAACAAAAACAAAAACAAAAACAAACTAAGCAAACAACTAAAACAGGAACAGAACCAGAGAAATGGAGATCACATGGAGGGTTATCAACAGGGGAGTGGGAGGAGGAGAGAGGGGGAAAAGGTTCAGAGAATAAGTAGCATAGATGGTAGGTAGAAAATAGACAAGGGGAAGGCAAGAATAGTATGGGAAATGTAGAAGCTAAAGAACTTATGACACATGGACATGAACTAAAGGGAGGAATGTGGGTGGGAGAGGGTGTGCAGGGTGGAGGGGACTGAAGGGGGAAAATGAGACAACTGTAATAACATAATGAATAAAATATATTTTAAAAAATAAAAATTAAAAAATTTAAAAAAATTAAGATTTACTTTCTTAACAACTTGAGGTTGCTATCAATCAGAGAATCAGGCAGGGATTTGAATCCTCACTTGGCACTCTCCCACAAAGTGAGCCATTTTTAATGATCACTATGGTATAGAAATTTGACTTCCCATAGGAGGAACTGGTCTTTCTTGGGCCAAACACTCCACTTTCTAATGATCTGTGTGCTTAAGGAAGTTAGTGACACTCCCACCAAGATCGTTGCTAGCCTCCTTCAATGCTGGATGGAATTTTGCACTTCTGTGACTAGTTTTAAATCATCTAATATTCTATTTGACTCTGAAGACACTTTAATGACATTCCATTCAACCTTCAAAGATTTTTATACAGCTTTTTTCTAACTTCTGGATAGGTGGAATCTGAATAGTTTATTACATATAATGTATGTGTGTGTATACATATATATACATGCACACACATCTTTTATAATTAAAGGAGGCAGCAAGAAATTTTTTCCATTGTCTCTCTGTGTTATATGTTTTACTTGATAATCAAATTTTTAACTATGTACTTGGGTCAATTACTAACCTAGGTGTTTAAGATAAATTGATAAGAGGTGATGTTATATTCAAAATGTTATTCTCATTTCTATTTGGAAGCAGTTACTATCAGTAAAGTTCAAAATATTAGATTAAATAAAAGCTTTGTGTTTGGTAAAATTAACAAATAATCGTAGAGCATCTACTTTGTGCTAGGCACTTTGTGCTAGGCATTCTATATGCTCAGACTAGAGTAGAAAATGAAGCAGACAAAATCCATGCCTCACTTAAGTTTTACATTCTGGGGCAGCTCACCCTAGCAATGCACAAACAGATATGACAGGCGACAAGTGGTATGGGAAAAATAAAAGAGCATAAGAAGATACAGAGTGATTGAGCTGTATTTCAGACAGGGTTGTCAGCAAAGACTTTTGGGATGTCATCTGAGCAGACAGATAAGAAGGGCATGGGTTGATTGTGCCAGAGGGAGGTTCAGAAGAATGGCCAAATATGAAAGAAACTATCAGGATGCTTCCTGTGAAACAAAACAGCCATCTATTACTACCTCTCATGACTCATGGATTAACATACAGCAATGACCTGCATATCCCCCTTTCCTAAGCCATCCAATTCCACATGACATAGAATTGTACTGAAAAGACAATCTGTCTATAAATCAATATTTGAACCAAAAGCAAATAGCTGTTATAGGAAAGGGAATGAACCCAGAACTCTGACATGAGGAAAGGGGTCCTTTTGTAGAAAATTTTCCTTCCTTCCCTCCTGCACAATCTGGCACCCTGCCTCCCCATCCTAGCTTCAACAGCTTTTCACCTCTTGCCAGTACAAAAGAAGAGCTAGCATATGTCTGTTAAGATGCCTTTCTACATTAAGACATTCTCAATGCTTTCAAAAGTCTCAATCTGGTACTCAAGAAGAGGACTAATATAATCCCTCTGTAGTAATTATCAAAACTTGGGAAATAAGAGGTCAGTTCAGCATAAAGGTAGATCTACCCCATTTAACCCTCAGACCAAGATTAAAGGTGTGGGTCTGGTTCTTAAGCTAATAAGATGGCAGAATATTGTAAGGAAGTGTGCATTGCAAATATAATTTGCTACACTGACTTTCAAAGACTACCTCTGGTCCATACAATTTGAAGTCTGCCATTTTATGTACATTTAACATCTGGTTGGGTGGGACATTGCTGATTGCTCAAAGAAAACCACCTAACATGGCAGTTTGATCGTCTTTGTCCTTACTACCTAGGTTTGAATAACGTTCCTATCTGTACTGTGAATGATGATGAGAACTCATTGGGAACATTGTGGGGTGCTGGTCAGTTCAACTGCTTAGAGAAGGATGAAATGCCATCTGCCAAATGCAGTTACCCACCCAGTACTGCACCCCTGGACAGCCCAGTCAGAGAAGTCTCACCAGCCCCAAACAGTGTCAAAGCGCATCCCCCACGGCCTCATTCTGGTGAGTCCCTCTCAACTATGAAGTATTTCCTGAGACCTCCTGCAAACTACTCGGGAGTGGGGGAGGCAGAATTCACATGATTGATAAAATAGCTGCAGTGATTTTTAAATTGTCATGAAATTTCACAGTTTGAAATAGGTATTCGTTATAAAAAAGTTTCCCCCAGGTGATCTCAATTTAGTAGTTCCAAAATGTTAATAAATATTATAATTACTAATTATGTCCAACACATATTTAGTATCACTCTAATTATAATTCCTACAAAATTCCTACAGTTCCTAGCTAAGAGATGCCAAAAATGAATCTTTACCCAACACTGATAGGGAAAATACTTTGGGCAAAAAGTGAGTCGGGGAAATGCAACAGTCACGGAATTTCACGACTATTGAAGCTTACATCTTCCCCACTGGATGGCCAAGTCCTTAAGGTCAAGGCTCTGCATTTTTGCTATTCTTGTTATCTCCCCAGCTTCCAGCACAGTGCCTGGTCTTTCATAAACAGTTTAATAAATTAACCAATGTTTACTTTATTTAATTGAATTGAAATGAAGCAAAATTAATCAAAAGTACAGCATAACAATTATAGGTAACAATTAATAGGTATTGTATATTTGAAAGTTAAGAGTTTAGACCTTAAATTTTCTCATAAGAAAAAATTTGTAACTATGTAAGGTGATGTTAACTAAATTTATTGTGATAATCATTTTGCAATATATACATATACCAGACCATTATGTAGTATACCTTAAATTAACACAAAAAAGCACAGTGAGGCCAAATCTAAAGGTCAAGGCAGAATATAAGGAATTCTTAGTGGTAAAAATTATATCCTGTTCTCTTTCTCCTGCCCTATAGAATAGTATGTTACTACTAAAAGTTTCAAGACATGAAAATTATTTGGCATAATACGGTAAGATTTGTGTTAAGAGATGATAAGAGGGATCAGTAGTAGAGTACTTACCATGTGATTCCATTCTAAGGTCTTCATGTTTGTTGGCTCATTTCATCTTTTATTCGAGAGTTCCTATTCCTGCCTTTCTGCTAGTAGTGAAGAATCAGAGCCCACTTACTCTACCTTCCTCCTAGTGTTCCTTCTTACAATGTAAAACGTAGGCACTTAAACATTACATTTACAGGAGTCCTTTGATGGAAATCAGGTGTTGCCATCCAGTAAAATTTACATTGCAGTTGTGGGGCTAAGTGATCTTTTTGGTCGATGCCTACTGTCAAGCATGACTAGAGACATGTTTTTTGTTTGTTTGTTTGTTGCTACAATATCTCAGTGTTCAGATTCTGGATTTACAGGTGTCAAAAAGGCAAAGCCAGCAGATATATGGCTTTCTTATTGCAGCAGTGATCCAGTCCCTAAGATTTAGCCTCTTGGATATTGTGACAGCAGTTGAAGGGGCCATGATTTCGTGATCCCCCTTCTTGCTGATTGTGATAAAGGCTGTGCCTGCCTCAGTGGGTCAGCTGCAAAGTGTTCTTGAAATGATTTGTGAAGGACAGAAACCAGAGTTCACTGTTCCACCCATTCCGATGATATTAGAAACAAGCAGTTATCTGTATTATTTTTGTTTAGAATAGCTAGAGTGGTTTCTGTTTACCACAAGAGTTCTCTTAACAGACTTGCACCCCTAACTTTGTTCCCCCTACTTTAAGTAATGAATTCAGTTATTATTGGGTATATACACAAAATTTTTTCATCTTCAAAAGAATTGCTGTATTAACTATGCCTTCAGTATAAAAGACAGTATCACTTAAACAGAATATATCTTTATCTTAATGCAAAGAAAAACTAAGCAAACATTTAAGTGGTTTTAGGGGGATATAGGGGGACTTAGATGAAGTGGGTGGGGTTGAGAGACTGATCAAATGAGAAATAAAATAAAGAACGTAATTATAACTCAGCATACACCTTCACTTTCTGTCTTCAGAGCAAAAAGCATACATATAGTCTCTGTAACTAGAGAAAGTGATAGTTGTATGGACAGGAACCAGAGGAAAACATGTCTTACACTGAAATATGCACTTTTAAAAAGTTTATCTGGATCAAGAAAGCTTCTTGCAGTGTTTCTTTATATGATCCTCTGGCCATAGAACTGGTTTTATAACATAAATATGCTTTTATTATGTTATTGTCATACCTGCAAATTTTCTAATATTTATAAACAGATGCCCGGGTTGATCTTAATTAAAATTCAGATGTTTTCCCATCTCTTTCAGCAACTGATGTATATGGCATGTGACAGAAAATTTTTTTCAGTTTTATCTAAGTATATTTTTTCCTCAATATCATTTCAGAGCCATGTAGAAAAATCCAGGAGTGCTTCAAAACTTCCAGTGAGAATCCCTTAGTAATTAAAAAGGTAAAGAAACAACTGTTTACAGCTACATATTTAGTCTGACTTTTATCATTCCCTCTCCTCTTTCTTCTTCGCATACTTTTCTGAGAAGATACCGTATTTCACAATATTTTTTACAGCTTTATTTAACATGATATACAATGCATGTACAGGGTGGGGCAAAGTAGGTTTACAGTTGTTTGTGTGGAAAATAATATAATAATAAATAATAATACAACAATAAAGTCTGTTTCATGTACTCACAACTATAAGCCTACTTTTGCCTTACTCTGTATTTAAAGTGCACTTGATGAGTTTTGACAAATATATATTCACACCATGACAGCCTCCACCAGAATCAAGAAAATAAACATACCCATTATTTCCCAAAGTTTTCTCATGACCCTGGTCCCCCACACCCATGGGCAAATATTTATCTCTTGTCACTAGAGATTTAGCATGCAGTTTTTAGGATTTTATATACATGAAATCATATAGTGAGTTCTCTTTTTTATCTCATTTCTTCAACTTAGCATAATTATTTTGATTCATCCATGTTGTTATGTGCCAATAAAAAGGATAATTCATTTCTTTTCAATCCTGAGGAATATTCCCACAATTTGTTTATCCAGTCACCTGTTGATAGACATTTAGCTTGTTTCCAATATTTGACAAAGTTGATATAAACATTTGTGTACAAGTCTTTGTATAGAGATACATTTTCTTTTCTTTTGGGTAAATACCTAGGAATGAAATGACTCAGTCTTATAGTAGGTATTTGTTAATTTCTTTAAGAAACTACTGAACTTCTTTTCCAAAGTTGTTGTACCCTTTTATATTCCTGCCAGCAGTATATAAGATTTTCCTTTCCTTCACATCCTTAATATGGTTGGTATTTTTATTTTATCCAATCTAGTGGGTGTGTGGTGGTATCTCATTGTGGTTTTAATGTGCGCTTCCTAATGACTAATGAGGCTGACATCTTTTCATGTTCTTATTTGCCATCCATATACCTTTTTATGGAAAGTGTGTATTCAAATCTCTTGCCAACATTTTAAATTGGGTTGTTTGTCTTATTATTATGAAGTTGTAAGAGTTCTTTATACACTCCAGTTATAAATCTTTTGTCACATATATATCTTGAAAATATTTTTGTCTGAGACTTCCTTTTTTGTAACAATATCTTAGAAGAAGCAGAATTTATAATTTTGATAAAGCCCAAACTTTAAATTCTTCTGTTAGTTTTAAATGCACATGCTTTTTATCTCTCTCTATTGTGTCTTATTGCAATGGCTAGAAACTCTAGTGCAATGGAACTGATGAGAGCAGAAATCCTTGACCTACTTAAATCGCTGGGGGAAAGCATTCAGACTTTCACCATTAAGTATAATGTTAATTTACTTTATTCATAAATGTCCTTTATATGGTTGAGGAGATTCCTTTCCATTCTTAGTGTTCTGAGAGGTTTTCTTTCCTTTTAAATCAGAAATGGGAGATGAATTTTGCCAAATGCTTTTTCTGCATCTATTTGAGATGATCCTGTAATCTTCCTTTTTTAGTCTGTTATAGGGTGAATTACACTGGTCAGCTTTCAAATGTGAAACTAGATAATATACAAGGTTAAACTACCCTTGCATTCCTGGGAAAAACCCAAGTTGGTCTTGATGTGTTATCCTTTTTATATAATTTCATGTGATATTGTTTAGCATTCTTATGCCTGTGTTTAGGAGGAATATTTGTTTGCAGTTTACCTGTAATATCTTTTCTGCTTTTGGTATCAGCATAATACTGGCTTTCATAAGATAAGTGGGGAACTCCTCTTTAATATTCTGGGAGCTTTTGTGTAGAATTAGTATTATTTCTTCCTTAAAAGTTTAGTAGAATTTGTCAGTGAAGCCATCAGGGCTGGAGTTTTCTTTGAGCAAAGATTTTTAACTACAAATTTAATTTCTTATTTTCATAGATATAGGCTATTCAGGTTACCTAGTTCTTCTTTAGTGAGCTTTGGTAGCTTGTGTTTTTAAAGAAATTTGTCCATTTCATCTAAGTTATTATAGAAAGTCATTCATAAAATATCCTTTTAATGATTATATGATTTTTCTTCCTGATTTATACAAATAGAAGTTTATGAGTTTTTATTGCTCTTCTTAAAGAATCAGCTTTTCATTTCATTGATGATCTCTATTATTTTTCTGTTTCTATTTTATTGATTTTGGCTTGTATTTATATTAGATGAAAGCTTAGATCATTGATTTGAAACTTTTTCTTTACTGCCTTAGCTGTATCCCCCAAACTTTATGATGCTGAATTTTCATTATCATTCTGTTCAAGATACTTCTTAATTTCCTTTTTAATTTCTTCTTTTACCCATGACTTGCTTAAAATTGTTATTTAATTTCCAAATAGTTGGGAATTTTTAAGATATCTCTATGTGCTTGATTTCCAATTTAATTTCACTGTGGCCAGAGAATATACTTTTCTTGAAACCTTAAATCCTACAACCATTGTTTATTATAAAGG
>PVIA01008492.1:0-71096 GCA_004024845.1 Tonatia bakeri | reverse complement strand
CAGCGCCTCTTCCCGCTGGGAACCCTCGACCCCACTTCGCAGGCCTCCCGACTCCGCCGCTCCTTACCGGTCTGGATGTACTGGAGCCCGACTTCTGTTCAATTAATTTCCCTCTGTTCTGGTTGTTAATTGTTTCTCAATCTTTGTTGTCTTCAGTCTTGGTTGCGCGAGGAAGCACAGTGCGACTGCCTATGCCTCCATCTTGGCCGGAACTCACCATATCTTATTCTTAGTGAAGGGACAAGTTATTTTTCTAGGTGTTCTCAAGCCTGCACTTTAGTATCGCACTCTAGAATAAGTACTGGGGAGACTCACCTCAAATGCCCCCTTCTAGAGTTTCCGGAACCTACCTTTCCAGTTTTCTGAGTGCCAGGGTATTTGCAGCTATCCGGCACTGCGGCCCCTCTCCCTTTTCTCAGCTGCCCTGGCAAGGGGTCCAGGATGTTATCTGCAAAGGCAGTTCAGCACCTTGGCATCGGCACCTCATTTTAAATGGCTAGCTGCTTAGGCTTTTTCTTACTGTCCTCTCTCCCATTTGGGGTTTCAACTTCCTACGAACCTTGTTTTGCTTGACTCACACCGGTTTGGACCCAGATGTGCATTCCAAGCTGGAATCCGCCAGGAGCTTCCCTAGGAGACATTTGCTCATTGTTTGGAATCACAGGCGTGAGGAAGCCGAGTGAGTGGAGCCACCACTAGCACATTGTTGCCTTGTGGAATGAGCTGGTCGGAGAAAACCCAGGCAGAGATGGGCAGACCCAAGGATGAAAATGGAGTGCTGATACGGCGTTTGAACCAGTGGATTAGCCTCTGGCCATTTGTCACTTGAGCCAATAAATTCTGTTTCTTAAACTGATCGGTTGGGCTTCTGAGTACACAACCGAATACCCTTTCATTGTATGAAGTTATGAGTTCCTGCTCATCAGGTTTCATGTTTAACTCCTTAAACTGGTTCCCCTGTTTTATGCAGCCAAACAGTGGGACTCACAACATGGGCGTGGCACACTGGGAACTCCCCAGGCCCGCAGCCACGGGCCTGAGCGCTGGCTTTGCTATTTACCGGTCTTGGGCAAAGCAGCTAGCCGTCTGAGCTTCACTTTTCTACCAAGAAAACAGGGGTGATGTTGCTTATACGCCTGTTTTATGGGCTGCAGCTAGTGGACACATGGGCATGACATGAGTAGGCCACCAGAGAACACCCTATCATTAGCTGGGAAGTCCACTTGTTGTCTCAGTAGCGGGTTACTCTGTACAACTCTCTGTAGACAACGAGTCCACTGTACTTCCCATGCTGCTTTCCAGGCCACACCTCTTAGCCGCCATGGTTTCCAGGTTTATCAAGGCCGTGACCAAGGAGTGGGCAGGAATTCATGGGCTTTGGGAAAAGATGGAAGAGGAAGAGGTGGACAGGAATTTCGAAGCTCGAATGGAGGAGATGGAATTTGCTCTGTTTGAGACACTAGTGGAACTTCACGCCCACTTCCTACTCATAAATGCCCTGGTCTCTCGGCTTGACAGCCTGCACAGGCTCCAGAGGGAGACCACGCGCACACAGAGCGGCTGCGGGCGGGTCCAAAGGCGCAGAGCAGAGCAGGTTGGGGACCTGGGGCGGCACAGTTCGGGCTTGGGATGCAAGGGCTCAGGATGCTAGGGCCAGGAGTCAGACAGCCATAGCGGTCCCCAGACTCAGCTCCAGCTTATCTACCGCCGGCTGTGCTGCCTTCAAGGCTCAAGGCGGGGAAGGCAGATAACAGGCTGCAGCAGCTGCTGAGCAGCGAGGATCCGCCCAGACGTGCGGAGGAGGGGAGCTGACAAATCCAGGAGGCGTTTCTGAGAACCTGGCAGCGACTTCTTAGAAGTACAGGGGAGTGGAGGGGACTCAGTCACCTCCAGCCTGGGAGTTTTCAGCTTGGGAAACAGGATGATAATGAAGTGTTTAATAAAGTTGGAGAATGCCAGTCCCGCTGCAGGCTTGGGGAGAGGGGCAGAGATCTAATTCAATTTCAGGATCCATTCACAAACATTTGCTGAGTCCTACGTGGTAGTTACTGTTCTGGGTGCTTATTACTGGTGAGCTTCAAATGCAGCTTTGAATTAAGGCCGGGAGATGCGATTCCACTTGCCCTCAACACCTCAGCAGTGACTAACTCCGTGGCTTCGCCCACATTACCTGTGCTTGTACTCTCTCCTTCTAACTCTTAAACAGTAACAGCTACCACATACCAGGCATTTTCTCAGACACTGTACTAACTTTAATGGTCCAATAAGAGGGTCACTCTCATTTAGAGATGAGGAGCTCGAGGCTTAAAATGATCAAATATCTTGCCCAAGGTCTTGCAGCTGCTAGACCTACTGACAGAGCTGGAACCTGTTCCCATCCCACCCTCCAGCCTTCCGGCGTCCTCGCCACCCTTCCCGACACCTCCCCAGCCGCACAGACCATTCTGACAGTCTCGTGCATCCCAGGGGGCTTGGTTTCAACACTTCCTGGCACACACCGCCTGGGAGGACAGTCACCACAGCGTGTTTCCGGAACTCAGTGTCTGTCCTCTCAGTGTACCAAGCTTTGTTCTACATATGGTTCCATTTAATCCTCCCACCAGCTCCAGTCTTCGTGTTCTTGTCACACTGCATCCCTCCCTCCACGCACAGGAAGTGCCATGGGGGACGGGGGAGCGGTGCCACATGCCCACACGCCCTCCCTACCCCTAGCACAGGACTTCGCACAGGCAACACTCAACTGAACTCTCAACGTGGGCCCCTCAGGGGGAGGAGAGGCGTGAGACACTGACCTCCAGTGGGAGTGAGCGGTCTAAAGTGAGGTGTGGCTGCTGTTTCCATTTTCACCCTCCTTTTTCGTTTGCAGCCAAAGGACATTCTCGCCAGTCTTTCTGATGCCAGGACGGCAAGGTCCCAGACTGGACGGAAAGTGAGTAGGTACAATTCTGTTTCTTGTCCTTACTTAACCTCCGGCTCCTCACACTAGTCTGTTTGGAAATAAGGTGCAATACTGAATAGATTTTCCATGCAAATGTGGCACTACCGGAGAATGCTCCATTCCTCCGGCCGCCTCACTCAACGGGGCAGAGGGTGGTACAGAAAACCTCCTCCCGTCACTGTCGCCTGGAGACTTCGGGGAGGAGGGGGGCAAAGTCTGTTTCACTCTGTGCTCTCCCAGCAGGAAGCTGGCCACTCCTGCAGAGCACCTCCAGGTCGACTTTGTTTTTCTCCCTCTTTTCCTTGACACTCTCTAAAGCACTGTTCTCCAGCCATATTTTAATCTGAATCTATTTGAAAATATTCTTTTTCAAGGTTGCAGTATGTTGATTCAACAATCGTAAATTTTTATAAACTGTGAGTTATAAATTTGTCTAACTGGTTACACACCAGAAATTGAGGCCTGGATTGCAGAGGAATCCACCTATGAGACCAATGCAAAACGGGCTCTTCCAGACTTCATCTCACGGCCGACGAGTGCCGTGTGTCGGGGGCGGGGCTCCCCAAGACATCTCTTCAGGCAGCAAACATGAGGAAGCTGACTTAGAGGGACCAAGTTCGTTGGAAGGAAAACGCTCTCAGTTGCTTTAGAAAACGAATCACTGTTATCAGATGTCCTCCTGAAAAAAAGGGAGTGGTGGCAAAAAAACACACCTTTAATTTGCAACTTGGCCCCGAAGACAAAAATCAGGTCGAAAGATTCTGACTCTCTCAAGCTGAAGAGACAGTAAGATAGGGGCTCAATGGGGTGGGGGGAGGAGGGAGGAGATGTCACGTGACATCCTTAGGTAAGCCTAAAAGTCTCTGCAGAGGAGGTAAAACATCTGTTTCTATCTATATTTAAAAAACAAATAAGACCACCCCAAGAAATTACTAAGGCACTTAAGAAGGCAGCCTGGATGAACCCATCCAATATGCAAGGATATTCTAGAAGAATCCATCCACTGGAGTCCCAAATGTAGCAGAAACCCAAATAAAATGGACAGGACTCCTAGTAGTAAATCCTACTGCACAGTAACTCCACTTCCCAACTGCACAAACCATCTTAATAGTCTAGAGAATAGCGACCACTTCTATTTTCAGTTTCTTTACCCACTCACCACTCTGCAGAGGCGAGAACTATGTTTCTGACTTAAGACTATTCATCCCTCCGCCCTGTGGGAGGCCCGCTCTTTGGTTCGCTGCTTTGACTGGCATGCGTAGCCTTTTTCCTCAGACGAATGACTGGCTGACCATCTGGTTCACTGGTGACTTCCCCCTCAGCATGTCATACCCTCCACGAAGCAGTAAACACGCCTTACAATGGGAAACTCAGGTGTGACTCCAGCTCCCAAATGTGCTACGTGACTGCAAACGAATAACTGAACCCGAGTCTCGTTTCCTTTATTTCTGAAGGGGTAGCTGCTCTCCCGAAGACTTCGGGAATGGAACTCCCACGACACACACAGCAGGCACCCCCTCCCCGTACTGGTCTCTCCTCGTTCCCTCACCTGCCACCCCACCCTGGACCGACCGCCTGCCTGCATTGCTGCTTGACCAGCCAATCTTTCTAGAAAGCCCAGTGTTTCAGTGGGCCTGTTTAAAGGGCCAAATGTAATTTTTTTTTTCTTTTAAGATTTTCAAATCAGAGAGAAGCCATGCCACTGCTGTGTAAGCCTCGGACTTGTTTTTGGGGGTAGGTTCCATCTCATCAGTTCCGTTTGTATTATACTATGGTTATGGAGTCAAGTCTCGGGGAAGGAAGGAGTTTTAAGGCAGAGACCTCCTCCAGTTGGGAGGATTATGAATGAGAGACTTACTTTAAAAAAGAGATGGCCCCAGAACTGAATCTTACCAGACAGGAAAAAGCTCAATGGGGAAGAAGGAAAAGAGAACATTTCTAAAGTAGATTATCGCAAAGCCAAGGTATGTTTTGGTCACAGCAAGAAGACGGGATATACAGTAATGTTTAGAGTTTATTTCATCCTAAAGTTACTTTTGTACCCGGGTACTTTTACGACCACCCTAAAAGTTCCAGGAAACGCCAGGTTCTTCGGGCGAGGCTTCAGAGACCATCACGCTCCCCAGGAGGGGTGCTTCCTGGCACTGAGCTTGCTCAGCACAGCCAAGGCAAACCCCTTGTCCAGTTTCACAGGTGCAGTTTACTACACGGTCCCCATCTAAGTCTATGTTATTTACATATGAGTTCACTATTTTTACATGTGTATCTTACTTGCATTAACTAGCCCCTGAACAAAGTTCAGACTTTTGATTACATTAATAACTTATAAGATTTTATGGAGGCACACAGGCAGAGTACTCTTACTGGTCCTATCACCTGGATGCAGTTAGGGTGATTCAACTAGTACTCTGAACAATTCCAGGCATTGGTGAAATTTCTTAGCAGCTCAACTTGCATAGGCAAAAAAAAACAACAAAAAACAAACAAAAAAACCCCCAAAGCCTTGGCGCCCTCTGGTGGTAGACTGGTTCTCGCAATCAGACTCCACTAGGAATAGGCAGGTGGGTAAGAGCACAGAAGCCACAGGATAATAAACATGGCAGGTTTTCCTAGATCATCTTTACTTGAAGATTTTCTTGGGGGGAGGGGTAAGACGGGTAATGCAAAACATTTTATATTAAACAAATGCATATAATATTGAATAGAATATAAAATTTACATTACTTTTGGAGACAAAGTAAGAGACATCAGAGACATTTCAAGGTAAGCTACCCATGAGCTTCAGGCTGTATTGCTAAACCCTGGAGGAGGAAGGAGGCCCCTGCATGCTCACTCTGACGTTGGGGGGCTGCTGCTTTGATAGAGAGGTCTGAGAAGCAGCGAATTAAGTGCTTACTCATTTGGCAACATCCTAATGGATTACTCAAATACTTGAAACCATATGCATTCTCATCTTAGAGCATTTTACCTGCTTTTAAAAGTCCTGAGTAAATAGAAGCTTTATGCTTGAGTTGAAATTCATTTCCTTCTAAAGAACCCTGTGGACTGCACTGCCTGACAGGAAGTTGCAAGTACACTTTCTAAGGGTGTCAGAAGGAAGGAAAACCAAACTACTCACCTTCTGCAACAACAAAAGAAAACAAAACAAAAACTGAAGAAGAGCATATACAATTAGAACTGTGTAAAGATGTCATTTAGGGACAGACAAATACGTAGCTTTTAGAGAAGGGGCTGGTGCTGCAGTATTTGCTTTTCATATTTTAAATGACAAGAATCTCTTTTGGGGGGGGAGCCATTATGCTCCCTCTCCAAATCTTGCCTATTTTCTATCATTGTCTTTTTTTTCTGCCATTGGCAACAATTTATCACTTTGCAACAATACATGGAAGATGTGTACGCCTCATCCAGCGATTTCCTAGGGTAATTCAGCAATGCATCGTCCTGTTCGTGCCATAGGAGAGACGGCCCGTCAAACATGCTTGGAAGTGTACAATGGGGGGCAGGTTCCGGTGGATGCCGCTGAGTTGTTAGGGTCACGACCTCCCACAGAGCCTGCCTTACTGATTTTCTAAGTTTCACAGAATTATTTCTCTTCTTGGGACTGTACTCTTCATTTTACAAAGCTCTGAATTAAGTAAGACGTAAATTGCATGACAATCTTTAAGAAAAGGCAACTTTTTTCTTTCCATGTAAGTAAAATGAGAGGTCTGGAGTCAAAGTGTCCCATTTCAGAGTAACTAAAGAGGGTACATTATGCTGTGCTGGGAAACAGAATAAAAAAGGCAGACACCAAACACCTCCATTTTCCCAAGATTAAATGATTATTTAAAAAGCGCGCCACACTGTATAGAAATCAACATTCTCTCCCATAATTCTGTGCATCTGGGACTATAGAAATGTCACTGTCCCTGTCCCACATCTTCAAATTAACATTCTCAGGTCACAACAATAAGTCTTCCCAAAGGGGACCTTCCGGAAAAACAAGCTATTTCCTCGGCTCATATTTCCCTGGAAAAAAAAAATAAACACAAGTAAACTCTAGTGTGAAATGAAGTCACCCAGTCCAAACCAGCATGGGTCCCGTTGGACGCTTCTGGGCACATAACTAGAGAACAGGACAAACCCGGGGCGAGCACTGTAGAGCAGCCTTTGGCACCCTCTGACTCATGCTGAGCTTCTTCTGTCCAAGGAACTACAATTTTGCCACATGGGTAAGGCAAAAGTTACTTTCTCACTTAGAGATCACTCCCAGTTTGGATTCCCGCCCTGCCACTTGCTAGCTGGGCTATCAAATGAGTCAATATGTATCGAGTGCTGAGAACAGTCCTAACATTCAGTAAGGGCCAGGTTTACCTATTTTTAATGGAACGGCCTGGTGTTTAGGGAGTACTTATACACCCTTAGAATTAAAGTAATGACAAGTGAGCACAACCTCGAGACTGCAGTTAGAGTGCCAGCACGCAGACCCCGCTCTCCCCAACACAAGCTGTGCCATGAGTCACGTAACCGGTGTCATTTAACTGTTCAAAGCCCGTGTCTTCATACGTGAAGTGGGATAATAAAAAATGGTACCTACCTCCTGTGGTCATTTTGACAATTACGAGCTGACAGGTGGAAAGCTCTTAGCATGATGCCTGAGATATGCAGTCAATTTCCAGCCAAGATCTGCTGTTGCCTTAAGCACTTACAGGACCAACTGTTCCCTAGGTAAGGTGTCTCATACCCTAATACATTTTCTATCTGCTTTCTTACTATAGAAGGGGATTAGTTAGAAGGCAGGAAAAGAAGGGATACCCTTCCTTTCAAATTGGGATAACAGTAGGAGAGTGTAAAACTCAGAATGAAACCCAGAGTGTTCATGTTGGGTCTGTACGCAAGTCACGCAAGAGCTCTAGCGTGGATTCAGGGGGCTTGCTGGGCGCACACACTGAGCCGGAGCAACCACAGACGCACTCAGGCCTGCTCATTTGACTTCAGGCTGGGCAGGCCCCAGCTCTGCGAACAAGGGCCTTCTGGTATGTGTCACTAGTGCTACAAGGTACTGCTTTGAACAAAGGGCTTCTTGCACACTTTGTTCTGCAGGCCTACGAAAGTGCTTCCCACTCACAAACAGCTTTAAACTGATGGCCATTTTAAGCAATCCTGTGTTAAGTTTAGCACACAGCCATTGTTTTGTCTCCTAATAAAGCTTATATCTCACAGCAATAGCAAACAATAAACTAGAGTCTGAACAAAATCATGCACTAACAAGACTCTAGAAGAGACCAGCTCCAACAACATCATTGTGAACAAATAATATAAACAACTTATCCTGCTGGTTCCTCTCTACTACACTGTAGGAGAGCACCTGAATACATAAGGAGAGTCTGAGAAGTTACCAGAAGGCGAGGCTGAGAAACAAAAATCTGAAACCAAGGTCATCCTTTGAACACCCAGGGTAACTATCTACCCAGAGCCGCTGCGATTTGGACGTGATCACTCATCGGCTTCAGATCACATCGGGAGACCCTACTTCTGCATTACCCTCCTGATG
The DNA here is from genome assembly GCA_004024845.1 of Tonatia bakeri. Taxonomy (NCBI): domain Eukaryota; kingdom Metazoa; phylum Chordata; class Mammalia; order Chiroptera; family Phyllostomidae; genus Tonatia; species Tonatia bakeri. The sequence continues at coordinate 62,625 of PVIA01008492.1, read as the reverse complement.
ACTTCCAAGCAGCACTGCGCCTCTGCGTCAGAGCGACACACAGGACACTGTGAAGGGCACAGCGACTGGTAGCTGAAAGCTAAGCTACAGAATTAACCTCGGATTCCAGTGACATTTTTTGAGAAAATGAACAATAACAAAAGAGTAAAATATATTTGGGGGTGGGTCAAAAGCAGGAGAGACAGTGACAGAAGTACCTCTTTCTGCAGCATGCACCAGCAATCTATCCAAGAATTATACACTGGGGAGTAAGGAGGGCATCCACCAGTGAGCCTGAAACAGAACACAAGGCGAGCCAGTCAGATCGGCGCGCACAAAATGCTCTCTCAAGAGGTCAGTTAATCTCTGTCAAAATATTCTCCTGCCTAGACGTTTCCCCAAGAGGCAATCTAGCTCTAACAAATTTCCCTTCCTTATATTTTAGATTTTGAATTAATGAATAAACAAAAACTTCAATCAGTTACGTATTTTCTAAAACGCCTAGGTTTTTAATTTGTGGACACATGAAATTCTAAAACATAGCACTTAAATGATTGAAGATGGGGAAAAGGGGATTCAAAAATGACGTGGTGTTTAAAAGAACCTAAATGTAACAATGGATAGAAAGAGTGGTGACTACTTGCTCTTACTCAGGTATAATCACTTCCTCTCCAAAAACGGTCAGAAATCATAGTGCGGTTAGCTCATCCTGCAAGCATGCTGAGGGAAAACACGGTGGCTGCTCTACAACTCACAAAACAGGGTGCAGCACGGTATGGAATACTCTAGCTGTGCTCGGAACCCCACCCTGCTTCCCGTTTGGTTTTGTTTGAGCACAGCGGCCCGTGTGTCTGATGGCATGCTGCATCAGGGGCTGCAGGGGAACGGAGTTCTCCTGAACCGAACTGAGGGCTGAAGCCTGTCCAAGTCCAAAAGGTCACTTGGCATCTAGTGGCTGGAACTCAGTGGGGTCCATCATCACACTTCCACCCACCCTTCCTGCCCAATACAGGGATAGGTTAAGAAACTTTCTACAGACCAATTTCCTGTTTTCCTTTCTTTAAAACTTTCTTCATGAAACCCCTAAGAAAAACAGGTGCAGGTTGCTCTTTAATCCCTGAAAATACCTTTTGCAACTTTTGATTCCATTGTTTTTCAAGAGAGAGGGGAAGGGGACAGGGAGGGATAGAGGGAAGGAGGGAGGGAGGAAGAGAGAGAGAGAAACAGACAGACACTGATTTGTTGTTCCACTCATTTATGCATTCATTGGTTGATTCCTGTATGTGTCCTGACCAGAGATCAAACCTGCAATCTCCAAGTATTGTGGTAATACTCTAACCAACTGAACTCCCCCGCCAGGGCTCTTTTGTAACTTTCAAGAAAAAGAGGAGAGAGATTTAAAATAAAAGAAAAATGTGAAAATAAAATCATTTGATAATTAGCCTGCCCCTTTCAGAATAGGACCTATATTGGCAAGTGTGTATAAGTATTTGACAAATATTATTCATGCCTTTCCCTATTCCAAAAAACGAAATGAGTCCTGGCTGGGGTAGCTTAGTGGATTGAGTGCTAGCCTGCGAACCAACAGGTCACTGGTTCGATTCCTAGCGAGGGCATGTGCCTGGATTGCGGGCCAGGTCCCCAATGGGGGGAATGCAAGACGCAACCACACATTGATGTTTCTCTCCCTCTCTTTCTCTCCCCCCCTAAAATAAATGAATAAATAAATAAATAAATAAAGTCTTAAAAAAAAAAAATGAAATGAGCCCTGCCTGGTGTAACTCAGTGGATTGAGCTCTGGCCTGTGAAGTGAAGGGCTGCCGGTTCCATTCCCAGTCAGGGCACAGACCTGGGCTGTGGGCCAGGTTCCCCGCTGGACGTGCACAAGAAGCAGCTGATCATGTATCTCTCGAATGCTCATGTTTTTCTCCCTCTTATATCCCTCCCTTCTCCTCTCTCTAAAGTAAATATCAAAAAAAAAGAGAAAGAAATGAGGTGGCTGCTTACGACACAAATTAATGCCACTGCTGGTCCCTGAGGCACACAGAGAAAGAAGAGGAAATCTGGCAACAGCATCAACTGTACTCTTGCCCCCCACGTCCCCACCAGGACTGCCCTGACTGCCAGGCATGCAGGCAGCCAGCACTGGGCTGAGAAACGCAAAGCACTTACCCACAGTTGTTGACGGCCATGAGATTGGAGACAAGCACAAAGGGATAGGTCAACATGCTGGCAAAAAACTGTGAAACGGTAAAAAGACAGCTAAGTTCAGGCCATTCCCAGTCTTCTTTATTCTATTCGTTCTTCTCCCTTGCAGCCTAGTGCTGCTGTGGCCCAGTCCTCTGACACTGGTTTTACTTTCTCAGAATCCCAGAAGACAACATACGCTTCTGAGCCTGGAGATGCTTCCTTCTCTTAATACACCACTACAGCTAACATGTTAACTAAAGGCCAGAAGACTTCTCGTATTCTGTGCTTGAGTCCTCAAATAAAACTGAACTACAATATTTAAGAGAAAAACCAATATAACTAAATATAATTTCAAAACAGCCCTGAAGAAAATAAGAAAACATAAGCACCCTTCCAAAGACAATGGAAACGCCTTCCAAGGTCAAGTGCTGGAACGTTCCTGTGCTTAGAGAGCGTGAGGTTGTCCACAGCAGGCCTGTGGGCAGGCCCGAGAACCAGGGACAGCGCTCTGCTGAGAGAGGCCCACAAGCCCCCGAACGCCCCCCACCACACCATTGGGCCCGTTATCACCGCCACTGTGCCCCACGGACTCAGGGTTACTCCCACCTCTGACAAACAGTGACAAACCTGAGTTCCCTGCGAAACATCTGGGTGCTTAAAGCAATGATGATGCAGGCCAAATTTAAAACAAAACAATTCCTAGAAGGTCAAAAGGATATTTTAAAAAAAACTTACTCCTGTGACAGCTTGGGAATAACTTTTCATTTCACTCATGGTGGACACCTAGAAGAGGAAGAAAACCTGCATTAGAATAAGTAAAAATAGTAAGCTGATACTAACAGTTAACTGTCCCCAAACATAACAATATATTCTATCTCTAAATTATTAGTTCTTTGACAGCTTGAAACTTAACTTTGAGGATGAAAACATAAAATACTGATTATCAGCATAAAACTGCAGTGGTCCAAACGACCAACCTGATTGAACATGAGCAAACCCACGGTAAATGCATTTTTAAGATGGCTTAGGAACAAATGTAATGGCTTCAGGACTTCAAAAGGGACTGAGATTGGCAACCTTGTCCCATGTCCTAGAAATACAATCCCCAGAAGCCACATTTACAGTACGTCCGAGGGACAAGTCACTTCCTCCCTGCACCCCCAGCTGTGCACTCGAGAAGCTGACAACACGGAGTTAGTCCTACTCCTGGGTGTGTTCTACTTTCCACCATGCGGTGGGGCTGCCTGTGTCCAAAGAGGCCCACAACTCCTGAGGCAGGGGAAATGTTACTTTTAGGAAAGGCTGATTTGCCAAACCTCCCAGACTGAGGTTCCTAGAAAGCCCAACAGAGGGGTCCCCTCAACACTTCAGATGAGACGAAACACCCTGAATGCATGATACAACTGTCCTGCTTCCTGGTGTCCTCTCGGGTTAGGTACTGATAGAGAGGTGACCTCCTTGCAGCACAGAGACAGCTCTCCTGGGCTTACTGTGCTACACCCTAGGACTCTTTAGGTGAACTCTTTACGGTAGATGGTACAGGCTGTCCCATCAGTCTTTGAAACCTTGACTGACGTTTAGCTCTATAATGACGAGCCTGGTGCGTAATGAACTGCCATCTTACTTTAAAGCTAATGGAGCTGCCGGGCTGGCAGCTGCACGCCTCACCCAGGAGGTCCCGACCTACCCCGCTGTCCAGCGCATAGGTATTGACGAGGTAGGCCAGTGAGTTACAGAGCCACAAAGAAATGATGTCACCTAGGAGGCGAGGAATAAGACCCCTACGTGAAGAAACAATAAAAATAAGAACGAAGAAATGTGATCAGTAAAAAGTTAATCCACTCCATACAAGCACTTCCCAAAGAATTAGAGCTTTCAAAACATTCCAGAACACTGAAAAGACATCGAATACCAGAAGCCAGCCCTCTTAACTAGTTTGTTCTAGTTGATACAACTGTATTGAAGCTTATCTCTAATGATTTCATCCCTTTTTTAAAATGCAGGTCAGCTATACTGCTCGGCTATGGCCAATGGCTCACCTTACTATTAATAACCATAAACAGGGAGGCCCAAGATTTGCCCACTTTGGAGAAGAGGCTTAAATATGGTTTTTACTAAACGGTATTTGATATTCAAACTTGACAGGGCAAAGATGAGAAAAACTACAGAATGAGAATGGCCCAAACCCAGATACAGGTGAGGGACATAAAAACCCGTCTCGGGAGTCACGGTGATCTGGGTGAGGCAGCACGGAGAAGCGGGGTAGACATTACCCCACAGACAGAACACCAGGGATCAAATGTCACTTCTGTCACTTATCGGCTCTATGACTGGCACCAAATGAACTTCCCAGAGCATCCATATTTTTTAATCTCTGAAATGAGAACAGTAAGTGGCTGCTCTGCCCATCTTCCAGAGTATTTATGATGCACAAATAAAATCAGTTATTTAGAAACACTCTCAAAATTAAAAAGGATCATTTACTTAATAATGAAGTTTTTATTATTATTTAAAAAACGAGGGTAGCAGCCTTAAGTTCTTCCAAAGTAAATCCCAGGGACTTTACACAGCTTTGCAAAAACATATTCTCTCAGGATAAGGAAGCTACATGTTAGATGATCTCCCTCTTTTTCAAAAATTAATTTTCCTTATTATATCAACGGTACAAATTGGAACTTACTGTAAGGGTAGAAACTCGGAATGAATTCATTTGTAAAAAAACAAACAAAACTCTCATTTCAAGTGTTTTAGATAACCAGAAGCAGAAGTCTGGGATCTAAGCCAGCTGGGTCTAAATAGAGTTTAACATGAAGTAAACCCAGAATGTACATTTTCCTCAAGGATTAAATGAAGAGTCATGACATTATTTTCACTAAAGCTCTCCACTTACGAAAATCACACCCACAAATTGCAATTTACTCACGCAAAAAATCCCAGCATGCCCTCTTCCCGATAGATGGTTACTATGGAGTCACAAAGTCCACTAGGTACAGAGGAAGGAAAGGTAAAATACATTGATTATTTTGAAGCTATTTTTAAAAAATGTTCAATTATCACTTTTGACAAGGTCAAATCTGCACCCCCCACCCCTTCCACCACCCTCACTCTGCAAAGACTGCTGAATTTGGACACAGAAGTGGCGACATTACTACCTAAGGGTGTGATCACGTGAAGTCGGTGTGGATTTTGGCTTCAGTGGGTCTAACTTATTTTGGGATCCCAGGTAGGCTCCTAAACCTGCCTAGGTTACCTTCTTCTATTTACTGGTTTTTGTGCAGATCAAATGATGTAAGACACATGAATTTGTTCTGTAAACTCTAAAGTAACATAACAACGTAAAGGACAATTATTTTAATACTTTGGCTTCAACAGATCTTGAATACTTGAAAACAGAAACACTCACCAGTACTTGGATTCTCTGCCAATGAATTGTACCATGGATCTCAGAGTGATCACTACAGAACACAGAGAGATTTTTAAAACTACATGAGATAAATTTTGATGGACCTAAAAAAATAAATAAAAAGGGTATTTTCTACCTCAAAAGACACTTTGCTACGTGGATAAATTGGATAAAAGCCAAAACATGCAAGCAAACAAAAAAGATGCAGGCAAGGCCCTTCACGGAACCCCCAAGTCAACCATCCAGGCTGCCGGAGAGGCCAAGTGACACAAGGAAGGTGAGAAATCACAATGCGGTTATTGACTGCTTACGTACCGTGGAAGGGATGTGTGATGAGGGTAGCAGCGGAACGAGCCATCATCTCTCGTGTTGTCTAAAAACAATCAACACACACTTCTGAGATCTAGACACATGACACCCACGTCCCTGGGAGAAGTAAGGTGAGTGGTGCTGTGGAGTGCGGAAGTGAGTGGCACAGCACCGGCCCCGGAGTCAGGGAGGGGAAGCAGCGTGACTGCGTGTCACTCCATCATTCCTTTCACTCATGGGTTTCACTGCTGTTCTAGTTACTTCTCAAAATTTCTCTGCAAAGGTTTCTGTTATCTTCTCAATTTTATAGGTAAGAAAAACAAATGCAAAGAAACAGGGAGGGTCACCAGCAAATCGTCACTGAGCTGGAATGAAACCACGAGGCCTGGAGTCACATTATGAAGTTGCTCCAGTGTTGTGAGTGACCTCAAAGACTCTGACACCCGCACTAGACAAACGCCACGCTCCCTGGAACCTGCACTGCCACCTCTGTGAGGACAGGACTTGGACTTGTGCTTTGAACACAACCCCGTAGCCCTGCAGTTATCTCAGAGCTGCCACACTCATCCTTCTCTTTACAGGACTCCACAAAAAGGCAGTAAAGAAAGTTAAATTACAATACTTGGAGGCAGTTATAAACAGAGCAGGTCTATCACTCTTTTTTGCATTTAAACATTATCTTCAATCACTTGGTTAAGACATTCCTCACTCCTCTGCCAGCAATCATTCTGAAAACTTCCTGTGGTACAGGATGGGCTAACTAAAGTTGAGAAAACAGCCCTGGCTGGTGTAGCTCAGTGGACTGAGTGCCGGCCTGAGTAACAAGGGGTCACTGGTTCGATCCCAGTCAGGGCACGTTCCTGGGTTGTAGGCCAGGTCTCCAGTAGAGGGCATGCAAGAGGCAACCATACATTGATTTCTCTTCCTCTCTTTCCCCCACACTTCCCCTCTGTCTAAAAATAAAGAAATGAAATCTTAAAAAAATGTCTATTAATGCATTTACTTTTAAATAAATTCACTTCATAAAAATTTATAGAAAACCAAGTTGATTCATCTTAGCAAGGTTTGTTTTGGAATATATATTTTAGATGACAATATTTGCTAGAAAACTGTGAAGTCACTAAAGACAATTAGACAAGGTAAAGACTAAGAAATAAAAGAGCAGTTCTAAAAGCCATCAATGGCTTTTAAGTATCAGGAGTGATAAATAAGTAAGCAAGCAGTACTTAAGTAAGTGAGCACCAGGAACGAAACTAACTCCAATGACAGCACATGGGAGTGAGAAATGGGTAATGAGGAATATTCCAAAGCCAGAATAATGTCCTAAAAGCACTTCTGGGTACATAACACCCAAACACAAAGGGTCTGGCCACTACTTTAAGACTGCTGTACCAGAGGATTTCAACTCCACCAGAAGACTTTCAGTAGAAACCGCTTCCAGTTTAAAGATCAAATGAGCCCTGACTAGTGGGGCTGAGCTGGCTGGGTGTCGTCCGATAAAGCGAAAGGTTGCCAGTTTGACTCCTGGTCAGGGCATGTGCCGGGGTTGTGGCTTTGGTCTCTGGAAGATGGTGCGTGTACACAAGAGGCAACCAATGGATGTTCCTCTCCCTCTCGTTCGCCCTCCCTTCCCTCTCTCTAAAAAAGTAAATAAAATCTATAAAAAAGAAATGAAACAAGTGGGCAAAATTAGTTTCCTTGAAATGCATCTATTCCAAATAGCAAACAAAGCTTTTCCACTCTCTGTTTTTTATGTCACACATACAGAAAAGCCCTAGTTACACTGAAGGTCTGATTTCATTTGGAACAGAAGTTGCACATACAGGCCTGACAATCCTGAGCCCACCACCGCCACACTGCACACCCTCTGATTTAGGAGAACGGCACGGGACAGAACATCTCTTACCTCCTTGATAACTCGGTCAAAGGAAGATGAGACTTCTTTCGGTACATTCCCAGGACCTAACTCCTGGAAATCAAATAAAAGACAAAAGATATCTTGATGGTTTTAAACGAAACTGATCAAACAGGAGCCCACCCTGTATGTTAACACTCACTGAGTCGAAAGGGAAGCTAACTGCCTGTCCCCTCTCCTAAAGAGGGCCAAGAGCAGCGGCCTGCCAGGGAAAGGGGCCCACGCATGCCGATCAGCTCCACCTACCTCGACCTTGTCGCTGTCCTGGTAATGCTGCAAAGGAAGAGAGAGGAAAAGAACAGTGACTGGGCTATCACAGTGTCACTGAGAGAAGACACAAAATAAAAACTGTTGTTAAAAGCTGACTGATTTTATTTTTGCTGTAAATCTCCAATTATCTTCTAATTAGTTAACTGTAAGTAAGTATCTCTAAGACAATTTTGTTGTTAAGTTTAACATCCTGGTCAGCTGAAGGAATGAACAAATGCTCACAAGAACTCTCATCTACAAGAAAAAGGAAAACAAATATCCAAAAACGTCATCTATTAAACATACATTTAATAGAAAACAAATCAGTAAAAACAGCCTAGGACTGAGGCGATGGAAAAAACCTCACGGCTTTTTTATGGAAAAAGCAGGACCAACACCAAATTAGGGCGAGACTCTTTTCTTCACTGCACAAAAGCAGAGAGAATCGTGCTAAATGTGAATAGCCGGGATCGCCCCACTTTGTCTTCTGTGTCTATTTCTAAAACAAGTAAGAGATTTTCCCCTGTATCAGAAGAACACCACGAGGGCACAGGCTGTCCTGAAAGGGGAAATGTTACTTGTCGGGTATTTCAGAGTAAGAGAGCCTAGATGAAATGAAAGAATCAGACAATGCAGTTCCTAGTGAAACCAGATTAAAAAAATAAAATTACTTCCTTTTGTAAAAATAATTATGTTTTTAAAGATCAGGGGCAAGAGCCCTGACCAGTGTGGCTCAGTTGATTGGGCTTCGCTCCTCAAAGCCAAAGGCCTCTGGTTTGATTTCTGGTCAGGGCACCTGCTGAGTTGCAGGTTTGGTCCCCAGTCTGGGTACGTCCAAGAGGCAACTGACTGACGTTTCTCTCTACCTTTCTCCCTCTCTTCCCTTCTCTCTAAAAATAAATAACATCTTAAAAAAAAAAAAAGGAAAAGAGCCCTGGCTGGTGTAGCTCAGTGGATTGAGCTTAGACTGCAAACCGAAAGGTCACAGGTTCGATTCCCAGTCAGGACACATGCCTGGGTTGTGGGCCAGCTTCCCAATAGGGGGTGTGTGAGAAGCAACCACACACTGATGTTTTTCTTTTTCTTTCTCTCTCCCTTCTCCTCTCTAAAAATAAATAAATAAAATCTTTAAAGAAAAATAAAAAAGGACATAGCAATGGAAACTGTCCAAAATTATAAAAAAAGAAGAAAAGAAAATAACTGAAGGGTGTAACAGTTTCCATGTGAGGAACTAACTGAAAAACCTCTCCAGTTCACACCAATGAAAGTTAAAAAGCACTTACGAATCTAAGCCACATAGATCATGCAACTATTTAACAAGATCATGATTTGCTCATCAGATGATGAAACATTAGAATTGGGGCAACTGTTAAAGACTAAAAAAATACAAGGAGATTATGCTGAGTACTAATTGAATAAGCAGTTAATAAGCATGTGAAATTTAGCACATCTGATAAACTATACAGGTTGAAAGTATTATATAGATTTGGTTGGCATACACATTTTTGATTTATAACACAAAAGGTAACACCCTTAGTGCCAGTAGGAGACAATAACGCACAGGAAACCCCCCATCAATTTTATATTCTCAACCACACTTATGTTGAACAACATTCCCATGGACTGTTCTAAATGGTACAGAATTGGTATTCATAACACCTTTATAAATAGAGCAAAAGGCAATGCTGTTTGACCTACATTGTAATCAGTGCAACTGAAAAACCACTACAATCAAAATCATGTTTTAATATCTGCAGTTAAACGAAGCTGATAAAACAAAAGCATCTCTAAAAAAAGAAATGTAACTTTGATGTTTTAAAAAACATTATGAAATATCTCATACAGAAAAATTAAGAAAATAATTCACTTACATATCCACCACCAAGGTTAAACAGAAGTTAACATTTTGCCCTTTTTGCTTAAGATCTCTTGCCTTTTCAAAATAAAATGCCACAAATATAGCTAAATTCCACCCTCACCTCCCCTTCCCAAAAGTAACCACTACCCTGCAGTTGATGTATACTTTAGTGAGGTTTAAATAAAACAACTTTCAGCCCTGGCTGGTATAGCTCAGTGGACAGAGCACTGGCTAGTGAACCAAAAGGTCACTGGTTTGATTCCCAGTCAGAGCACATGCCTGGGTTGTGGGCCAGGCCCCCAGTTGGGGGTGTGTGAGAGGCAACCAATTGATTTGATGTTTCTCCCTCTCTTTCTCCTTCCCTTCCCCTCTCTCTAAAAATAAATAAAATCATAAAAAAAACCCATATAACACAGGTATGGAAACAGTGTACAAAATACAAATGCACAATGCAATAAATAATGAAAAGGCAAATATCACATATTCACGATCCAGGTCAAGGAAAATCTTTTCTTTTACCCAGAGCCCCCATGCATTGGCCCCTCCTTCTCTCCCTCTCCCCACAGACAAACACTATCCTGACTTTTATTTTTATCTTGTTATTTTTGTTGTTGTTCAAGATACATTTGTAACAGAAATCATTTTACTAGAAGCTGACTCTAGAAAGGAGAAGAAAATAACTTTGGAAAGAAATAATGTTCCAATCAGCTTCCTTCCCCCTTCACAGAAATAAAATAAGCTATAAGGAGATCAAATGAGTGTATTTAATTTCTGTGCAGGAGATCAAATAAGTGTATTTAATGTCTGACCAGAACTAGTTCAGAAGAAGATTGTGTATATCGAAATCAGTTACTTCATTTTGCACAAATTCCCCTTGCTTTCCAGGAAAGAATTAAGACCAGGTATTTCATGTAAATGTTTATCAAGATAAAGAAAGGCCATGGTTATAAATATGTCTTTGGAATTGGTTGTGATCAGTAGAACAAACTGCATAAAAGATCATCCAGCCCTGCCTGCTTCAGCTCTACGGTTTGAGTGCAGGCTGCAAACCAAAGGGTCGCTGATTTGATTCCCAGTCAGGGCACATTCCTGGGTTGCGGGCCAGGTTGCTAGTGGTGGGGCGCAGGAGAGGCAACCACACATTGATGTTTCTCTCCCTCTTTCTCACTCCCTTCTCCTCTCTCTAAAAATAAAATCTTTAAAAAGAATGGTAATCTAAATCTGTGGGCGGATTACCTGATGCTCTTCTTACCTGTAAAACTTTGCCATGGACCACAGTCCCCAGAACTCCTGAACACAGTCTTGGAGTCAGGCCTGTGAACAACCCACGCTTCCCATCCACGTTGGCAATGTACTGAGCTAAAAAACAAGTAAAAGGGTGAAATTCTAGTTGAAGAAAATGGTGACATAGATATTTCAAGAAAACATGTTTTCTCTATATTTTCTTTCAGTAACTCCTGACAGTCATGATCCCCAATGCCACCCAATTCCAAAGAAATCAAAGACACTTACCATAAGAAAAAAGACCAGGAAGCTGACATACTTGCCGCCCAAAAATATTTCGTCCTACTGTTGGAGGAAGAGGTTCATATCCCACCTTTCAAAACAAGAGAATATATCAATACTAAGCAATATTCCCATGAATGCCTTGGTTGCAAGGTCTTGAATTAAATTAGTGTTAATATTTAACGCAAGTTAAAGTGCAGTGTATGCTTTCCAAGGCAACGATGAAGCATCATCCTTGTCAGTTTTTCCTTGGTCAGCTGATAAGACTGGTTTTCTTTTGGTTCAAATTCTATAAAGTAAGCTACTTAGCTGAGACAGACTAACATCAAATTGAAAACAGAATAAGGGAACTTTGTGTTAGGAGGGCACATATTTACTGAGGAGGTTCAACAATATTTTCTGAAGAAAATCTAGCACATTTCTTATAGCTGGACAAAATGAGAAGACTGAGCTGTCAACTTCATATGTGGTTAGTAAGATAAAACACTCCAAAGGCAAAGGCAGACGTAGCTGAAAAATTCACTTGGGAAGTAATTATAAACTAAGACCCCGTTAAAGAGCAGACTGTCATGAACAAACTAATGAACGGCATTTTAGAGTTAATGATGATCATGTTATTTCTACAGTTGAGTCTTTTTAGTGCTAAAGAGATACCCGCGAGAATGAAAACCCAGTAGAACATGGCTTGGGCTCTGCTGCTGATTGCTAACCCGCTCAATTAAATAACTCCCAACTGAGCTCCCTGAAAGTGTCGTTGTACAACTGTTTTAAAAAACAGCATATCTGAGCACTGGCTGCTGTGTCTAAGTGGACTGAGTGCCAGCTTGTGAACCAAAAGGTCGCTGGTTTGATTCCCAGTCAGGGCACAGGCCTGGATTCTGGGCCAGGTACCCAGTAGGGGGCGTGCAAGAGGCAACCACACACTGATGTTTGTCTCCCTCTCTTTTTCTCTCCCTTCCCCCTCTCTAAAATAAATAAAATCTTAAAAAAAAAACACAAAAAACCCAAACAACTGCGTATCTGGGAATTTCACTGAAACCCCTGAGACACTTGGCAACACATAAAAAGCTTTGCCTGCCACTGGAGAACCTTCTGGTAAAGTACTTAGCAATGGGCTCATAGCAGCTTCACTATAAAATGCTACCTGCACAGATACTATGTAGCTACAAATGTGCCAATTCTGGTTTAGGCAACACAGTATAGTTTTCAATTCAATCAAAGTCTTTGTTCTTGGTTGAAATAACTTAATTTGGATTAGCATCACCTCAAGAATAAGAAATGTGGTCCTCCCTAGTGTGTTGCATATTTTTGACAGAAAGGTAGACTGTGTGGACAGGAGGGCTTCTAAAAGCCGCCCTCTTCCTTGGCATGATATGCATGCCATAATTATGCATGCAATGCATGATATAATTATGTCAACTCTCAAGAAAGGTTTAAAAAATGAATGACCTGCTTGTCACAGGGAAATTTACAAAGACAACTGCATATTACTACCTATCAGTTGATCACTAAAATCTGGCCTACTTGCCTGTGAATATAAAATACCACTTAAGAATTATTTTATAGCAGATTAGAAACTAACATATATGCTTAAACAAGCTAAAACTCTCAGCTGAACTGATTTCCAGCTCAGACAGATGTGATTTTCACTGTCAGGAGCCACATGGGCTGCTGTTGCTGAGGGCGCCCAGGGGAACCTTCCGAAATCTGACTCGGCCACCACTTCATTACCATTTCTGAATGAGCTCCTGTGTTTATGTGGGTATCTGGTGCTAAAATCTCGGAACAGACAGAATAACAGCAGTAACTAGCAAAAAAAAAAAAACAAAAAACACCTAAAAATAATGCTAATAAAATGTTGGCTCCCCTCTAATTCCAAATTTCAGCAGATTTTGTGTGTTGAGTTTGAGGCGGGAAAGGAGGTGAATACTAATTTCAGAGGGGCGAAAGAGTAGGTTTGGGAAGCTCTTGGTGGCGACTGGCCAAGATGAACCTCGGGGAAGAAAAAACAAAGTTCAGAGGCGCCACCGGGCAGGGCTCGGCGGCAGTTGGCTACTGGGAATGGAGCGGGCCTCACCGCTCGGCGGAGGGGCGACAGCTCGAGCACGCCCGCAGGCCGTGGGAGGGCGGCGGGCGGTGGAAGTTGCCCCTGCGGGGAAAAGACAGGGTCGCAAAGGAGCAGCATCTCGTGGGGTTGAAGGCCAAAGAGCTGGAGCGCCGACCGCAGAGGGCGCCCGGCGGGGAAGGGAATGGCGACTCATACCTGGATGAGAACCTTCACGTACATGAGCGGCTGGGACAAGATGGTGAGACCGGAGCCCAGGAGTACCTGACTGGCCGCGTCCGCCATGATGGCACCCGCGGACCGACAGACAGACGGAACCACCGAGCGACCTAGCCAGCCCTGGATCACGTGCCAGGGCCTCCAGCCTCTGCGGCCCGCCCGAGGCGCGCGCGCACGCACACACCGGCGGGCGCCTCTCCGCCCAGTCCCCGCCCACCGCGCCGCCTTGAGAAACGGCAAGCGCTCGCGCGCCCGCGTAGGGGTCTGGGGCGCATGCGTTTGGTGGTGGGATCCGCGCCCTCCACTAGGAGAGGCAGTTTGTCTTGCGCCTGCGCAGGCAGGAGGCACCAGGAAGAAGAACGGGCGTGGTCGTGGGGTGTGGGTGACCGTGAGAGTGAAGGCAAGGTCAGAAGAAGAATAATTGAAAGAATTCTTCCTTATGACTCGCCTCTGCGCCTTGCATCAGCAACATAAAGTTCAAAGGGCATTCAGCGTGAGAACCATAAAAAAATCTAATGGCTAACAAAAACTATATAATTTTGATATCCATTAGTGGTTTACCTACCATTCATGCATTCAATTAATGTTAACGTCTCGGAAGTGCCTTCTCTGATCTCTTATTTTCTAGTATATCGTTCTGTAGCACATGTCGTTGTAATTTATCTCTCTCCTCCTTTAGATTATAAGCTCTGTGAGTTCAGGAACCGACACCGCCTTTTTCGTGGTTGTGTATTCAGCCTAGCATATAACTGGTGCTCATGAATGAACAAATACTTTAGTGCCCATCAGGCTATAGGCTATTAGTGGCAAAAAGGAAAAGGCATTCTCCTTCCCCCTTCAGCCCCCAACCCAGCATAGCACAGAGAATGAAGTATGGAGACCTGTATTTAGATCCTGGCTTTTTCTTCTATTCAAATGATTCGGAAATCATTCCTTTGTTTTCAGGTTTTGTATCTAAATTAAAGAGTAACACTAGTACCTACATCTCAGGGTTATTGAGCATTAAGTGAAATTGGGTACAGGAAAAGATTTTTTTTAACTGTATTAAAATAGAAAAGTTAGCTGTCTGGGGACTTCCAGCCAAGATGGAGGCCGTAGGTAGACACACTGTGCCTACTCCAATGACCAAAATAAGGACAAGAAAAATTTAGAAACAAAATAACAACCAGTACTGACAGAAAACTGAACTGTATGAAAGTCAGACAGACAACCAAGGAGTTGCAGTAGATACGTTCACCCAGACCAGTAGGAGGGGCTGAGTTGGGCAGCTGGGTGGAGAGGGGTGGTGGCAAAAAAGAAGCGGTGGCTGGTGGACCCCTACAGTTGTGCAAGGTGGCAGTGGTCGGACCCAGCGAGGTGACAGATTGTGGAGGGGCTTGGCACGCAAGGTGGCTTGTGGAATCAGGTGGTCTCACATTTGCCCATAGATAAACCACGCAAAACTGTGGAGTGAGACAGACCGCGCAACCTAGGGTCCCAAGGTGGGGAAATAAAGCCTCAAACCACTGATTGACAACACCTGTGGGGGTTGAGGTGCCCGGAGAGATTCCCAGCCTCACAGGAGAGTTTGTTGGAGAGACTCACAGGGTCCTAGAATGGACACAAGCCCACCCACCTGGGTATCAGCACCAGAGAGACCCAGTTTGTTTGGGGGAAGCAACAGAAGTGACCGAAATCCAGCAGAGAGCAGAGCAAGCGCCACTGTTCCCTCTCAGACCCCTCCCCCACATTCAGCGACTGGGTCGACCCACCCAGGCCGAACATCTAAGGCTCCGCCCCTAACTATGTAACAGGCACACCAAGACAGGAAAAAAAAATGGCCTAAATGAAAGAACAGATCAAAGCTCCAGAAAAAAATACAAGTAAGCCACAAAGAGATAGACAACCTATCAGATGCACAATTCAAAGCACTGGTGATCAGGATGCTCACAGAATTGGTTGAATTTGGTTACAAATTAGAGGAAAAAATGAAGGCTACACTAAATGAAATAAAGGAAAATGTACAGGGAACTGATAGTGATGGGAAGGAAACTAGGAATCAAATCAATGGAGTGGACCAAAAGGAAGAGAGAAACAATCAAACAGAAAAGAATAAAGAAATAAGAATTCAAAAAAATGAGGAGAGGCTTAGGAACCTCCAGGACATCTTTAAACGTTCCAACATTCGAATTATAGGGGTACCAGCAGGGGAAGAGGAAGAGCAATAAGTGGAAAAGTTATTTGAACAAATAATAAAGGAGACCTTCCCCAATCTAGCAAAGGAAGTAGACTTCCAGGAAGTTCAGGAAGCTCAGAGAGTCCCAAAGAAGTTGGACCCAAGGAGGAACACACCAAGGCATATCATGATTACATTACCCAAGATTAAAATTAAGGAGAGAATCTTAGAAGCAGCAAGAGATAAGGAGACAGTTATGTACAAAGGAGTTCCCATCAGATTGTCAGCTGATTTCTCAAAAGAGACCTTACAGGCAAGAAGGGGCGGGAAAGAAGTATTCCAAGTCATGAAAGGCAAGGGCCTACATCCAAGATTGCTCTATCCAGCAAAGCTTTCATTTAGAATGGAAGGGCAGAGAAAGTTTTTTTCAGATAAGATCAAATTAAAGGAGTTCATTATCACCAAGCCCTTATTTTATGAAATGTTAAAGGGACTTATCTAAGAAAAAGAAGTAAAAAACATGTATAGTAAAATGACATCAAACTCACGATTATTAACAACCACACCTATAACCAAAAACCAAAACAAACTAAGCAAACAACTAGAACAGGAACAGAACCACAGAAAGGGAGATCACATGGAGGGTTAGTAACAGGGGAGTGAGAGGAGGAAAGGGGGGGAAAAGGTACAGAGAATAAATAGCATAAATGGTAGGTAGAAAATAGACAGGGGGAGGGTAAGAATAGTATGGGAAATGTAGAAGTTAAAGAACTTATAAGTATGACACATGGACATGACCTAAAAGGGGGGGGGGAATGTGGGCGGGAGAGGGTGTACAGGGTGGAGGGGAGTGAAGGGGAGAAAATGGGACAACTGTAATAGCATAATCAATGAACTATATTAAAAAATAAGCTGTGTTAGTCTCAAGTATTGTCCTAATTAGGGCTTTTTGTGTGCAAGTGACATAAAATCCCACTCAAATTTGTTTGGGGTGGGGTGGGGGAGGGAATTTATAGATTCATGTAAGTGGATGACTTCAGGCATGGCTGTGTCCAGGATATTAATGGATGTTACATAGACTAGGCTTCCCTTTATCACTCAGTCCTGCTTCTTTATAGGCTTTATTTTCAGATAGGATCACTCCTCAGGGGATTCTCTTTTGTCTCCCATAGTCCTGAGACCAGACAGTGGAGCTGCCCTCAACCCTAAGGTCCCCGCAAACATTCTGAGGGTTTCGGCTGGATTGTATACAGGCTCCTGAACTCACTGTGATCAGAGGGATGGGACAAGCAGCTTAGCTGAGGCATAGTCCACATGCCCTCCCTTGGAGCCCCAAGGGAGCTTATATCACAAGCTGGAAGCCCACCCAAAATACACGATGGAGAGTGGCACAATTTCCCCCAAAGAAGAGTTGGGGTGCTGATATTTGAAAAAAGGCTAGTGATCACTGGATAGGTAAGAATGGCACTGTATTTCTTAACTACAATGGTGCTATGACAGCTAATTTCTACTTGAAATTTGGAAGGTTTTCAATAAATGTTGATTCTTGGCTTCTTTAATCAGTCAACAGTTCCTGCACCTGCTGCCGTAACACCACCTCAGTTTCCAGTGCTTCTTCACGTACAACACCCTTATGAATGGGCAGGCCATTCTCAACACCCTTATGAATGGGCAGGCCATTCTCAACAACCTTATGAATGGGCAGGCACGGGATCGTTTCTGTTTTTAAAGATGAGAAGACAACTTCAGAAAGGCTAGTGACTCTACCGAGTTATACAGCTAGAAATAGAACTCTCAACATAGGGCTGGGAGCTAAATTTCATATACATGAATACTAAAGAATGAACAACCTAGTTAGGGACAGAAAGCTAAGACACGGGAAGCCATTGAGGACTGAATTTTATCCCCAATGCACATGGAAAGGAGAAATCTGTGAGAGCAGATTAAGATCTCAGTGGGCTTCATAGAGGGAGTAGGAACTGAATTAAGATGTTAAGGAGAGAACATTCACTCATTCATTCACTCTCTCATTCAACAAATATTACTTGAGCGCCTTTATCTGGTTGTAGGTCCTGGCTGAGGAAAGCCACTAGAGCAGTGCTGGAGGCGGGTGGGAGGATGACTTCAAAGGAAGAAAATTTGTGTAGCAGGACCAGTTGGGACTGATGTAGGAGAGGTGAGAAAGGAAGGTCCTGGAAGTCTTGATTGTGAGGCCAGAGGGAGCCCTATCGGTCTTTAAACAGGGAACAGACAATACAAATGGGAAAGTTGCTTGGCTGGATGTCAGAAACCCAGAAGTGTACTCTTACTTGCTTTATGATCTTGGGTTCATGCCCCTCTCTGGGCTTATGTTTTTCCATCTGATAAAACAGGGAGGCTGAGGAGCTCCAGTGTGCCATGCAGGCGAAAATCTCTGGGTCTGTGTGACTTCAGCAGGTGAGTCCTGGGCTTGTGACAGGACGAACTGGACAGCAAAGGTGCCACCTTGCTTCTTTCCTGCCAACACCCTCATCTACGTGTCTGTTTTCCAGCCTGACCCTTCCCTCCCCAGACAGGAGACACCTTGTCCCTCTCTCTTACCCTCTTCTCTATTCCTTGGACTCACCAGGTCTCAGCAGTGTACTTTCTTCCTTAAGTGAGTCGAGTGGGTTTAAGTAATGTGGCATATCTTTATTTTGCATTACAGGAAGACCTGAGTTCACACAGTCTTCTGAATTGCATGAGTCCGTGACTCAAGGATGTTATCAAAGACCTGAATTCTTTCCACCTTGCCTTTCATCTTTAGGCTGATAGCAAGGTGGCTGCTGCAGTTTTTGGCTTCATATCCAAAGACTAATATAGGCAAAGAGGGGAGAAGGAGTCTTTCCCATAGCTCTCTTTTTGGAGAAGGAAAAACTTCCCCCAATTGCCTCCCCCTAGCAGACATCTCATGCATTATTGGACAGAAGTGGGTCACTTGCCAGTGGTTCATAGCAGGGGGTGATTTGATAGTCTTCGCCAACAGTCACCGTGGTTTCCTTCTTCGACAGTGCTTGGATGGAACCAGCGACCCACCCTTCTGCCACCTCCTCACAGCACCCTCGGATCACCCCAAGGGCTGCACCACCACCCCAGCACCTTGAAACTGCCCGTCCTCAGCCACCTGTCCTCAGTCACCCATGATGACAACCATGTCACCTGGCAGGTGTGCCAGAACTACCACCAGGACTTGGAGGCCACCATCAGCTGCCAGATCAACCTCCAGTTCTATGCTTCCTACACCTTCCTGTCCATGTCTTACTACTTTGACCGCCATGATGTGGCCTTGAAGAACTTTGCCAAATATCTTCTTCACTAGTCTCATGAGGAGAGGGAGTGTGCTGAGAAACTGAAGAAGCCGCAGATCCAACAAGGTGGCCGAATCTTCCTTCAGGATATCAAGACACCAGCCTGTGATGGCTGGGAGAGTGGGCTGAATGCAATGGAGTGTGCATTACACTTGGAAAAAAGTGTGGATCAGTCACTACTGAAACTGCACAAACTAGCCCTGGCTGGCATAGCTCAGTGGATTGAGCGTGGGCTGCGAACCAAAGCATCGCAGGTTTGATTCCCAGTCAGGGCACATACTTGGGTTGCAGGCCATGGCCCTAGCAACCGCACATTAATGTTTCTCTCTCTCTCTCTCTCTCTCTCTCCCTCCCTTCCCTCTCTAAAAATAAATAAATAAAATCTTAAAAAAAAAAAAAAAGAAACTGCACAAACTGACCCCTGAAAAAGATGACCCTCATTTATGTGACTTCAGTGACATGCACTACCTGGACGAGCCGGTGAAAGCCCTCAAAGAACTGGGTGACCACGTGACCAACTTGAGCAGGTTGGGGGCCCCTGAGTCTGACATGGCAGAGTGTTTCTTTGACAAGCACGTGCTGGGACACAGTGACAAGGGCTCAGCCTCAGGCTGCCTTCTCACTGCCACTCGGAGACTCCCCTGGTCACCAAGGCAGTGCGTGCATGCTGGAGGTGTAGGTAGACCTTCGCCTTTTCCATAACTTGTACTGAACATCCACTTACGTTGTTCTCTTGTACTGTTCCTTCAATTAAAGCAATTTGGTACCAAACCAAACCAAACAAAATGGGGTGATTCTGTCCCCCAGGGGACACTGGGCAATGTCTAGACATGGCAATACTGCAGCTGTTGAGAAATTCTGGCGTAGTCTAAGGTATGCTATCTTTTAAAAATTCTACTAGGTTTGATTTTATAATAGTTTATATGGTATTTATGAATGGATACATCTTGTGAGATTGGTCCATTATTTTCTTTTTCTGTGCTGGCCCTGTCATTTGGTATCAATATTATTGGTTTTTGAAAAAAGAAGCTTTTCTTTTTTTAAATCTTCTAAAACAATTAAATAGCATTATAATTAATCTCTTAAAGTTTGGTAGAATAACCCTGTGAAACTATCTGGGCTTGGTGCTCTTTGGGGGTGTGCTTTTTGACACCTTTCCCTATTTATTTTAAGGCAATTAGTTTCAGTTTTCCATCTCTCTTGATAATTTACATTGTGTAGAAAATTATTGATTGCATCCAGATTTTCAAATGTAATTACATGGAGCTGAGTGAAGTAGCCTCATGTTTCTTTTTACATATGCTGAGTTTGTGGTTAACTTCCTTTTAGTCATTGCTTATTTTGTGCATTTATATTTTTACTTTTTTTTTTCAATTAGGAGGTTAGCCAGCACGTTAACTCTTTTATTGCTCCCCCCACAAAAAAAAAGATCAGTCCGGTGTTGGACAAAACCAATGAAAGCAAATGAAAGGGCTGGCAGCTGGCAGATAAAAGCAGAAGTTCTAGTGCAGAAGATAGGAAAGCTAGAAAGAAGAACATTAAGCAGATTGACCCGACAGCGTCAGAGCCACACGCACAGCCCAGGAGATAGAAAACCGTGTGGCAGCAGAGAGTGAGTGACACTCCTGACTTTCACTGTGTAGAGGAAAAAGCTTCTGTGGCCCAACTACGACTTGGGTTTATTCCATCTTAGAGATTACAAAGGTGGCTATTTGTGGACCCACGCTTGCTTGTTATGGAAAGGATTTTCCTGTTCAAGAATATGCATTTTGTCCTTCACGGCCTTGCCCCACCTTGGCCACTGGCCCAGGAGAGGATCATGAAAGTGAGGAAATGCTTTGGACTCTCTGCCAGATTATGTAGGGTTCATTACAGTTTAACTGGCTCGCAGATGGATTGATGGCTTTCTGTTTGTCCCCTAATCATTTCCTTTTTTTAAAGTATATGTTATTGATTATGCTATTACAATTGTCCCAGTTTTTCCCTCTTTACACCCCTCCATTTGGTACCCCCTTCCCTCCAGCGATCCCCCTCTTAGTTCATGTCCATGGGTGCTGCATATAAGTTCTTTGGCTTCTCCATTGCCTGTACTGTTCTTAACATCCCCCTGCTATTCTGTACCTACCCACCTGTCCTTCTAAACCCCTGTACCATTTTCCCTATTCTCTCCCTCTCCCTCCCCACTGGTAACCCTCCAAATGGTCTCTAGTTCTATGATTCTGTTCCTGCTCTAGTTTGCTTAGTTTATTTTTGTTTTTTAGATTCAGTTTTTGATAGTTGTGACTTTATTGTCATTTTAATATTCATAGTTTTGCTCTCCTTTTTCTTAAATAAGACCCTTTAATATTTCATATACTAATGGCTTGGTGATGATGAACTCCTTTAGCTTTACCTTGTCTGGGAAGCACTTCATCTGCCCTTCCATTCTAAATGATAGCTTTGCTGGATAGAGCAATCTTGGCTGTAAGTCCTTGCTTTTCATCACTTTGAATACTTCTGGCCTGTAAGGTTTCTTTTGAGAAATCAGCTGACAGTCTTATGGGAACTCCTTTGTAGGTAACTCTCTGCCTTTCTCTTGCTTCTCTTAAGATCCTCTCTTTATCTTTAACCTTTGGCATTTTAATTATGATGTGTGTTGGTGTGGTCCTCTTCGAGTCCAGCTTGTTTGGGATTCTCTGTGCTTCCTGGACTTGTATGTCTAGTTCCTTTACCAAATTATGGAAGTTCTCTTTCATTATTTTTTCAAATAAGTTTTCAATTTCTTGCTCTTCCTCTTGTCTTTCTGGTACCCCTATGATTCAGATGTTGGTAAGTTTGGAGCTGTCCCAGAGGCTTCTTAAACTTTTCTCATTTTTTTTTTTATCATCTTGTTCTGGTTGATTATTTCTTTCTTCCTTATGTTCCAGTCGTTAATTTGAAGTCTGGCTTCCTTCTCTTCACTGTTGATTTCCTGTGAATTTTTCTTTATTTCCCTTACTAGAGCCTTCATTTCTTCTCTTATGCTTTTGCTGCACTCAGTGAGATCTTTGAGCATTCTGACCACCAGCATTTTGAACTCTGCATCTGATAGGATGACTATCACCTCATTACTTAGTTCTTTTCTGGGGTTTGGTTCTGTTCCTTCATTTGGGCCACAGTTCTTTGCTTCCTCATTTGGCAGCCTCCCCGTGTCCGTGTACTAGCTAGAGTTGCTTTAATCTCCTGTTTAGCGCACCTGTTAAGTTGTATGGGGTGGAGCCTTGGGTATTTGCCAGGGCAGGGCAACCTGCTTCACTCCTTTGTGGCTCTGGGTATTGGGAAGGGGTTGAAGACAGGACAATGCCGCTGCTGGCTGACTTCTAGGGGCTTGCCTGGCACTCTTCCCTTTCCCAGTCACTTCACCCACTCCCCTTATGTGACTGGCACCCCTCCAGTTGCTGTCTTGGTTGTGGTTCCCAGAGTGAGTGGGTTTATGTACATTCTGGGCTTTCCTGAGAGACCGGCAGTTTCTTCTGGCACCCCAACCCCCACTGGGTTTATAGCCAGAAGTTATGAGGGTTTATTTTTCCCAGTGTTGAAACCCTGGGCTGCACGGTCTGGCCTGGGGCTGGGATCACTCGCTCACAAGGTGTCCCCTGATTTTTATCTACCACACGTAAACATGGAACCACCTGTTCTGCCTGTGGCTGCCACACTGTGTCCTCTCTGCCCAGACTCCCTGTGTTTGCCCCTCCTACCCATCTGGATGAATATGGTTTCTTTAAATCTTCGGTTGTGGGACTTCTGTACACTTATGGGTGTTTTTCGGGAAGTTCTGGGTGTTTTTCATTTTTAAGCTGGTCATGTTCCTTCTTAATGTTTGTGCAATGAGGTGAAGCGGGTCTACCTATGTCTCAGTCTTGACTGGAAGCCCTAATAATTTTCTATTTCTAACTCTATTAATTCCTTCCATCTGCTTTCCTTGACTTTATTTGGTTGTTCTTTTTCTAACTTTTTAAGTTAGATGCTGTATTCATTTCCCATTGCTACCATAACAAATTACCACTTAGTGGCTTTAAAACAACACACATTTACTATCTCACGGTCCTGTAGTTCCGAAGTTTAGCAGGCTTGGCTGATTTCTCAGCTCTGGGTTCCACAAAGCTGAAGTCAAGGTGTTGGCCTGCTGGGTTCTTACCCGAAGGCTCCGGGCGAGAATCTGCTACTAGGCTCATTCAGGCTGTGGTGGAATTCAAGTTCAGGTGCATGTGGTTGTAAGACTGAGATTCCCACTTCCTTGCTGGCTGTAGTCCAGGGATTGTTCTCAGCTTCTAGAGGCTAACATTTCTTGGCTCAGGCCCCCCTTGCTCTCACTTCAAAGCCAGCCAAGGTGGCTCCAGCCCTTCTCATGCTTCAAATAGCTCTGACCTCCCCTTCTAGCAATCTCGTTTGCGTCTTTCACCCCATCTCTCTACTTGGATAATCTAGAATAATCTCATTTTAAAGACAGCTGATTAGTAACCTTCATTCCATTCACAAAATCCTTCCCTAGCAGTACTGAGATTAGTCTCTGATTAAATAACCAGAAGACAGAAATCTTAGGGGAG
Organism: Tonatia bakeri; assembly: GCA_004024845.1. Lineage (NCBI taxonomy): Eukaryota > Metazoa > Chordata > Mammalia > Chiroptera > Phyllostomidae > Tonatia > Tonatia bakeri. The sequence continues at coordinate 38,886 of PVIA01008492.1, read as the reverse complement.
ATGTTTAAAAGTCTGCTTACTGTAGACACTTGCTTACTTCATTCATTGTCACCTTTTCTTACTCATTACTGTAAGCATTTAGTTAGGAACTTCCCTTGGAGCACAGCTTTAGCTCATAGATTCTAATATGTTCTTCAGTAGTTAGCAATTTTGGTTTTGATTTCTTCTTCAACCCAAGATTTGTTGGAGAGAGCTTTTTAATTTCTCAGTAGCAGTTTTGGTTTCATGGTACCTTCCAGATAATATGATTCATTACTGGCTTTACTGCTTTGTGCTTTTCTATTTCTACTTTTTGTAACTTTATACACTTACTTGCTTTGTGGCTTAATATACGAGTGATTTTGGGGAGTGTTGCATGAGCGCGTGCAAAGGATAAATATTATCTTTTCTCAGGGTTAGTGTTGTGTGTGTGTGTGCATTTTAACTTAGTTGTTGTCCACTCAGCCAAAGAAAGGTGAAATAAAATCCCCAATATTAATTGATATTGGTCAAATTCTCCTTGTACTTCCAGGAGTTTTACCTTTATGAATATTAACACAATGTGATTTGGTATAGAGAATTTGTGGTTTCCTTGTATATTGCACTCTTTCAGTCTGTCTTATTAAATGCTTTTGGCCTTGAATTCTATCTTATCTGATATTAAGGCAATAGCCTTTTTATTATTATTATTTTTATTTCTCTAGTGCTCCTCTGACCTTTCATTTTCAACCTTTCTTAGTTACTTTGTTTTAGGTGTGTCTCCTATACATGCTATGTAGTTGTGGGTTTTGTGTGGGGTTCAATCTGAAAATCTTTGAATAGAATGAATTTAGACAACTTATATTTCTTTTTTTAAGCTTCTTTAAAAAAAAAAAAGGTTTTATTAAAAAAGCCTACTGACTTCTGGCCAAGATGGAACCATAGGTAGACATACTGTGCCTCCTTGCACAACCAAAAGGACAACAGATTTAAAAACAAGAAACAAGCAGAACTGACAGAAAATTGAACTGTATGGAAGTCTGACAACCAAGGAGTTAAAGAAGAAACACCCAGACTGGTAAAAGAGGTGGAGACAGGCAGCTGAGTGGAGAGGACTCCAGGCAAGGCAGCAGCTGGAGGACCAGGTGGTCCACATTCGCATGCAGATAAACTGGGAGGAACAGCCGGGAAGCGAGGTATACTGCAAAACCCAGAGTTCCAGTGTGGGGAAATAAAGCCTCAGAACCTCTGACTGAATACACCTGTGGGGGTTGATGGGGCAGGAGAAACACCCAGCCTCACAGGAGAGTTCACTGGAGACACCCACAGGGTCCTGGAATGTACACAAGCTCACCCACCTGGGAATCAGAACCAGAAGGGTCTACTTTGCTTGTGGAAAGTGGGGGAAGTGACTGAAATCCGGCAGAGCAGAACCAGCGGCACTGTTCCCGCTCAGACCCCTCCCCCACATACAGCGTCACAACCCAGCAACCTGGGTTGCCCCACCCTGGTGAATGCCTAAGGCTCAGCCCCTCACTATGTAACAGGTTCACAGAGACCAAAAAAAAAAAAAAAAAAAAAAAAAAAAAAAAAAAAAAAAAAAAAAAAAAAAAAAAAAAAAAAAAAGGCCCAAGTGAAAGAACAGATCAAAGCTCCAGAAAAAATACAACTAAGTGATGAAGAGATAGCCAACCTATCAGATGCACAGTTCAAAGCACTGGTGATCAGGATGCTCACAGAATTGGTTAAATTTCGTCACAAATTAGAGGAAAAAATGAAGGCTATGAAAAGTGAAATGAAGGAAAATGAACAGGAAACCAACAGTGATGGGAAGGAAACTGGGACTCAAATCAATGGTGTGGACCAGAAGGAAGAAAGAAACATTCAACCAGAACAGAATGAAGAAGCAAGAATTAAAACAAAAAAATGAGGAGAGGCTTAGGAACTTCCAGGACATCTTTAAACATTCCAGCATCTGAATCATAGGGTGCCAGAAGAAGAAGAAGAACAACAACAAACTGAAAACTTATCTGAACAAGTAATGAAGGAGAACTTCCTCAATCTGGCAAAGGAAATAGACTTCCAGGAAGTCCAGGAAGCTCAGACAGTCCCAAAGAAGTTGGACCCAAGGAGGAACACACCAAGGCACATCATAATTACATTACCCTAGATTAAAGATAAAGGGAGACTCTTAAAAGCAGCAAGAGATAAGGAGACAGTTATGTACAAAGGAGTTCCCATCAGACTGTCAGCTGATTTCTCAAAAGAGACCTTGCAGGCAAGAAGGGGCTGGAAAGAAGTATTCCAGGTCATGAAAGGCAAGAACCTACATCCAAGATTACTCTATGCAGCAAAGCTATCATTTAGCATGGAAGGACAGATAAAGTTTTTCTCAGATAAGATCAAGTTAAAGGAGTTCATCATTACCAAGCCCTTATTATATGAACTGTTAAAGGGACTTATCTAAGAAAAAGAAAATAAAAAATATGAACAATAAAATGACAACAAACTCATAGTTATTAACATCCGAACCTAAAACCAAAACCAAAACAAACTAAGCAAACAACTAGAACAGGAACAGAACCACAGAAAGGGAAATCACATGGAGGGTTAGCAGCGGGGGAGTGGGAGTGGGAGAGTGGAAGAAAAGGTACAGGGAATAAGTAGCATAAATGCTGGATAGAAAATATACACGGTGGGGGGGGGCTGTGTTAAGAATAGTATAGGAAATGGAGAAGCCAAAGAACTTATATGTACGACACATGGGCATGAACTAAAGGGGGGGAATGTGGGTGAGAGGGGCTGTGCAGGGCAGAGGGGAGTGAAGGGGGGAAAATGGGACAACTGTAATAGCATGATCAATAAAATATACATAATAAAAAAATAAAAATAAAAGAGGTTTTATTTATTGATTTTTAGAGAGTGGGGAGGGAGAAAGAGAAGGAGAGAAACATTCATCAAATCCATAACCCAGGTATGTGCCCTGACTGGAAATCGAATCGGTGACCTTTTGCATTGTGGGACATTGTCCAACCAACAGAGCCACACCAGTCAGGGCCCATTTATGTTTCTTGATATGACAAATGTGTTTAGTCACACTTCCATTATTATACAATTTTTACAGCATTTAAAAAAGTATTTACTATTTTTTAAATAATTTTTTGTCAATACTTTAAAAATAAACTTTTCCTGTGTGAACTATCTGCTTTGGGAGTGTGTAGGGGTATATTTCACAGGTTTCTATTTTAGATATAGTGGTTATTTTTGTGACCACAACTTTATATACTATATCTTATTCTCTCTTCACTAGATAGTACCTATTGATTCCCTACTATGAGCAATGTTGAAATGAATTTATACTCACTTCTTTCCAGGTTCCACATTTTATCATATTATTTTTCAGCTTACTTTTTATTTGGAAACATATTCTGTAGAATATTCTAGAACATAAAAAAGTCTCAACAAATTTAAAATGATTGAAATAATAAAATGTATACTTTTCAAAATGAAATGAAATTAGAAATAAGGAATCAAAAGAAATTTAGAAAACACCCAAATACTTGGCAATTAAATAATGTATTTCTTAAATAACTCATGGATCAAAAAAGAAATGACAAAGGAAATTAGAAAATACCTTCAACCGAATGAAAACAAAAACACAATGTATGAAATTTACAGATGCAGTGTGTTAAGAGAAGTTTCCACAACAGGAATCCAAAAAGGAAGAGGAAACCAAAGTAAGTAGAAGGAACAGAATAATAAAGATCAAAGTGAAAATTGATCAAATAATGAACAGAAACAACAGAGAAGAATCAATGGAACCAAAAGCTGGTTCTTTGAAAAAGAGCAACATGAATCTGACTCTAGACTGACTATAGAGAAAAGAAAGAACAGACAAATCACCAAAGTGAGCAGTGTAAAGGGGACACCGTCATCGATCCTGCAGAAATCCTGGAAAAGGATTAAAAAGGAATATTGCAAATGACTTTATGCCAACAAACTAGACACTTTAAACAAAATGAACAAATTCCTATAAGGACACAAGTGATCAAAATTAGCTCAAAAATAAATTGAAAAATTGATTAGCCCTGGCTTGGTAGCTTGGTTGCTTCGAATGTCATCCTGACGGGCCAAGGTTTTGGGTTCGATCCCCAGTCAGGGCACATACGAAATCAACCAGTGCACGCATAAATAAGTGGAACGACAAATGGATGTTTTTCTCTCTCTCTCTCCTTTTCTTTCTCTAAAATCAATAAAGAAGAAAAACTGATTAGCTGATAAGAAAAAATTAAATTGAATTAGTAATTAAATGTCTTTCTATTAAGAAAAACCCTGGTCCAAATAGTGTGGCTTATAAGTTCTATCAAATATTTAGAAAAAAAATAATGTTATTCTTCTAAAATTCTTTCAGAAAACAGAGGAAAGATATTCTCCTTAATTCCTTCTCTAAGGATTTCATTACCTTGATATCAAAGCCAGTGGATTCTGGCCAACGAGGCATAAGCAGAAACCCTCTCCCAGGCTTTTGGGAAGGTTTTCCTGCCTTTGAAAAGACAGATCTGCCCTGGCTGGTCTGGCTCAGTGGACTGAGTGCTGGCCTGTGAACCAGAGGGTCACCGTTCTGATTCCCAGTCAGGGCACATGCCTGGGCGGTGGGCCAGGTCCCCAGTGTGGGGCATGTGAGAGGCAATTACACACTGATGTTTCTCCCTTTCTCTTTCTCTCTCCCTTCCCCTCTCTCTAGAAATAAATAAATAAAATCTTTTTTAAAGAAGAGAGAGATGTATCATCACCAGTAATGTCCTGTGGACAGCAAGTGCCCTTGATTGATGAGAAGCTCACTTCTCTGTAGTGATCTTTCCAAAAAACCCACTGCCCCAGTCAAATCATGAGAAAACATCAGACAAACTCACTCGGAGGACCATTCTACAAGATACCTGATTTGTACTCTCTGAAAATACTGCTCATGGAAAATAAGGAAAGACTGGGCATGGTCACAGACCAGAGGAGACTGGAGAGACGTGATAAAGAAATGCATGTCCTGGACTGGACCCTTGAGGAGGGAAAGGACACTGGGGAAAACGCTGGTGAACCCTGGCCCCTGAGGCTCTGCTGGCTGAGCATGTCCCACTGAGTGAAAGGTTGCCTGTTGGATTCCCAGCCAGGGCTCGAGCCTGGGTTACTGACCAGTCCCTGTCTGGGGCGTGTGCGAGAGGCAACCGATTGATGTTGCTCTCCCTCTCTTTCGCCCTCCCTTCCTGCCCGCTCTAAAAATCAATCAATAAATAAATATAAAAAAATACCAGTGAAATCTGAATAAAGTGTGGAGCTTAGTTGATAGTGACACACTCATGCTTTCTGGGTTTTGACCGCGCACCACAGTGATGCGAGATGATAACATTCAGGGAAGCTGGGACTGTGGGAGGAGGGTCTTTGCAACTCCTCTGTAAACCAAACATTACCAAAAGACGACGTTATAGAAGAAAAACAAAAAGACACACAGAGACCGGTATTCTCTTTCAATGGGCATCGTGGGTCTGGGCGTCTGCTGGGTCTGCTACAGACAGACAGACAGACAGACAGCAGCAGCGTTGGGTGAGGTCGGCACTGTACATGGCGGGGCTGGAAGGCGACAAGGCCTTTGCCTTCGATGGCACCAGTGGGCTGCTGGGTAAACTGACAAGTCTGGAGCTGCCCTATACCTGGACTACTGGTTTACCTGAAGCAATACTGCATTTTGCTTGAGTCTCCCCCCACCCCATCCCCATGGGCTGTAGTGGCAATCATTCTAGTTAGGAAAGGCAGACAAGCAAACACACTGTGCACTGAGGTGTTTCGGGTGCCAAGGGAGAAATCTGTAGGATGCAAAGGGAGGACTGCTGGCTCCCCACCTGGGAGCAGAGTCACCGCCAGTTTCAGAGAGTGGGCTACTGTTTGAGCTGAGACTTAAAAAAAAAATTGACATACTTGATACATAACTGAGTTGAGTCTTGAAAGATTACAGGCTTTTGCTAAGTAATGGGGTATGGAGGACCGTTCCGAGTGGCAGTGGGAAATGTAGTCCAGCCCCCACTTGGAAAGGCCAGTGGGGAGTGAGGTCCGGCGCATAGGACCCACACTCACAGGTAGGTGAGGAATCAGGCCTGCATTGTACCTAGGCTGCTATGAGACTGCTTTTGCTGAAACTCCCGCACCCTGGATTGAGACAGCGAATGTTTACTGCATATCTCTAAAGTCTGTGCTAAACCTCTCAAGTATGGAGTGTAACCAGTTCAACCACTTTTCCCCTCCGTCTGCAGCATCCTTCTCTTTGAAGTAATTAGCAACATTCTTTCCTTTGTTATCTGTAAAAGGTAACCACCTAAAGCGAACCTGTGCATGGTAAACGGACCATCCTCAATGTAATGTAACCAGAAGAGCGATAAAGCCTGTCCAGGCAGGGGCGGGGCCCTCTCTCTCACTTAGAGAGTGGCCATGCCGTCCCTTTTTCTCCACAGGACTCTGTTGTCCGTGTGAATTTGTTCATCGCAGTCAGTCCGCAGCAGTGGGATGGGGTGTGGAAGGAGAAGGGAGGCAGTTAACGTTGCAGAGTCACAGGGAACAGGGTGGATTCAGAGTTGAGGCCCACGGGGCTGCAGGCTCAGGTCAGAGGAGGTCTGTCCTGCAGGAGAGGCGCCCTGCCAGGGACCGACAAGACCAGATTTGCCTTGTGACGGGCTCTCCGCGGCTGGTCTGGAGAGAAAGGTCAAGGTCTTCAGGACTGGAGGCTGGAGACCAGACTGACCAGTTCAGGAGAATGACAGTAACCTGGACCGAGCTGGGGGAGTGAAGTTTATGTCTGCTCCGGAGGCAGAGTCAGGAGGGAGAGTCAACAGGTGTGGTGACTGACCGGTGGCAGAGGCGCAGGGGAAGGAGGCTCTAGAGGTGCGAAGGTTGTGAACGTGGTAATGACCGCGGCCCTGTTTACTGAGGGAGACTACAGACGGAGGCTCTAGTTTAGTTAAGGAACAGATAACGGAATGGTTCCTTTTGGGGCATGTTGCCTTTGAGGTGTGGAAGGGAACTGCGCAGGAATGGAGGGGAGACGGATCTAGTGGATCCCCCAGGCGGGGCCTGTACAGGGAGAGCCCCGGGGCCCAGGGTGCATTCAGGGAGCTAAGGTAAGTGGTGTCGCACACGACGGGAAGCCGTATTCCATCATGAGATGAATATTGTGGAACAGGGCTACCCAATGGAAATATAATTCCAGTCATACATATAAATTCATTATTTTTAGTAGCTACATTTAAAAAAGGTAAAAACAGGGAGTTCCAGTCGAGATGGAGGTGTGGGTAAACACAGCTCACCTCCTCGCACAACCGCAGCAAAAATTACAGCTAGGCAACAAAACCAATATCACCCAGAATCGTCAGAAAATCAAGCTGTATGGAAGTCCGATGACCAAGGAATTAAAGAAGCCACATTCACCCAGATGGTGGGAGGCACAGAACTGGGGAGAGGCGCGGAGATGCGGGACAGGTGGCCCGCACCCACGTGTGGTGGATAAAAGTATCAATGCTCCCAGACAAGGTAAAGCTAAAGGAGTTCATCACCACCAAGCCATTAGTACATGAAATGCTAAAGGGACTTATTTAAGAAGGTCGAAACTGTGAACATTAAAATGGCAATAAATTCACAACTATCAACAATTGAATCTAAAAAAAGCGAATGAAGCAAATACCAGAATAGGAACAGAATCATAGGTGTGGAGATCATTTGGGGGGTTGTCAGCTGGGAGAGGGGGAAGGGGAGAATGGGGGAAAAGGTACCGGGATTGGAGAGCATAATCAGTAGGTACAAAATAGAAGGGGATGTTAAGAACAGTGTAAGAAATAAGGAAGCCAAAGAACTTATATGCACGGCCCATGGACGTGAACTAAGGGAGGAACAGCTTGAGGAAATGGGGGTACTGGGTGGAGGGGGGCAAAGGGGAAATAATGGGGACAGCTGTAAGTGCATAATTGATAAAATATATTTAAAAAATAAAATGTTGCTAAGAAGAAAAAAGTAAAAAGAAACAGGTAAAATTAATTTTAATAATATATTTTATTTCACCTGAAATATCCAAGATAGTCAAACTGGCTCCTTTGCCTGAAAGTGCTTTTTTCAAGCACTTTCTTGCTTTTTGGCATAACAGAATGTTCCAGGCCCCTCAGCTCAGAGCTACAATGACCAGCCGCGCAACCAGCCATTTCTCTAAGGAGCCCTGATTCCTCCCAGTGGGGAATGATATTAGAGAACAAGACTGCGGTGCAAAGTGTGCTTTTTGCTAATGGAGCGCACTTCACCTCAGGCCCTGCCGGCAGACAGCGCTGAACACACATACGTAAGTGCGTACACGCATATGAATGAGCACACATACCCTTATTTTAGAAATCAGGACGAGTTCACACTGATATCTCTCATCCCAAGCCATTTTCACAGGGTTTCTCCTTATTTCCCTCCATTAAATATTTCTTTCTTCCTCCAGAGTGAGAACCCTGGCTCTTAACCTCCACGCACTTAGTCATTTGCTCCGTCATGTAATGCACCTGAGGTAGTTTCAGGGCCATCTCGCCAGCGCCGGTGTGGAAACGTGCTGAAGAGGGTTCAGGATTTGCCTGCAGTTTTCTTCACCACCACCTCCTGAAGCCAGGTTGTCACTGGCAGGAAGGTAGCAGCAGGGAGGGAGCAGGGGACTTGCCGCAGTGGAGAAGGTGTGACATTGCCACGGAAGGGGGAGGGTGGAGGGCTTCAGTGCCAGACACAGAGGGTGCCTTTCCGGGGCTGGAGTAGCTAGCTACCTGAGCGGTGGCCCCGAGCCACCTGACCGCAGGGTCCCCCGCAGCCATCCTGGCAGCGTGAGCATGGGACAGAGAAGACAGATGGCCGGATGGCTGGAATGGCCCCAAGTTGGGGGACTGCCATGTGGATGTGGCAGAAGGACTGAGGGTGAGGGCTCTGGGGTGCATGCAAGAGAGCGGCTGACAGAATGCACCCCAGAGTCTGGGCTGCATGGGGGAGGAGGCGAAGCCCAGAGCAAGAAAGGGGACTGGCTGGAGCTGGTGCTGGGCTGAGAAGGGGTCACCGAGGTGATTTCCGGTCACGGAATCTGACAGTCTAGGAATAGCCAGTGCAGGGGACGAGGAGGAGAGTTGGCCTTGGACTGAACTTGGCTGGAGGTAAGAGGGGAGGTGCTGTAATCAGAGCCACCAAGGCTCTCTGCTTCCCCAGGGGCCGGAGGCTGAGAGAAGACCTGGGCGGGGGGGGGGCACAGGATGAAGCAGGAAGCTCTTTTGGCACGTTGCTGAAATGAATGATCAGCAGCTGAGACAAGTGTCTAAATACATGTGATTTCATAAAAAGAAAAGGGTCTTAGAGATGATTTCACCTGGACATTCACTTCACTTTCAAGGTCAAAAAGTGAAGGTCCAGAGCCACTAAGCCACTGTGCCCAGGCAGGTTGAAACCCAGAAGCAAGCAAAATGTGTCACTGATTGGTTTGTTCCACTGGGTACACTAGTCTGTGTTCCCACCTGAGCTACTTTGCTGTGGGGGGGGGAGGGGACAAAAAACCCCTATATTTTAATTTGTGGCAGGGAGAAAGAAAAGAAAGCAGCCCCCCTACTGGGCCTTAGTCAGCAGCAGCTTTTAGTTTCACAGGGTTGAGGAAGTAAAAGCTGTTTGGAAAAGCCCAGGTGTAGTTGCTTCATATCATGTGTTGGGTAGACAGAATGAAGCCCCAGACTGTGTCCCGGAACCCTGGGGCGGAGAAAGCGCCACTTTCTTCCCCGGTGCTTGGGAGTACTGACAGCCATGTGGTGACCGATAGGCAGGAAGAGTGACATGCCCAGGGGCTGCGTCCGGGCCAGCTGGGCTCTGCTCCTCCACCCAGTCGGGAGCGCAGAGGCAGGAATGCAGCCTCACACATCACCGCATCCTCCACAGGTCCTGAATCACAAACGCATTCTTTCTGATGGATGAATCTGCGGGAATAGCCTGAGTCTTGGCGTGGGAATGTCGGCAGGAAGTCAGCATTTTCAAGCGACATCATTTCTTCCCATGTTCTTAGGGAGCTTCTTCTTCTGCCCCTTATTAATCAAGCATTACCCTGGCCATGTGGCATACACCCTGTCACCATGTCACCAGAGCTTGTCTGTTATCATCCTTATTAAAACGAAGGCTTTCTGAACCCGACTTCACAAGGAGGCTTGTTTCTCCAAGACCACATGACTCAGCGGCACGCCCTTAAAGGGGCAAGTCCACTCAGAGCTGCCTTTTAGTTGTAGGGGAGCAGCAAGGCGAGGCAAAGGGGACACAGATGTTGGACCTCAGCACGCGTGAACAGAGGCAAGCTATCCTCTGCGGGAATATCCCTCTAAGAAATGGACAGAAACATCACTGGTGGGAGGCCGGCCAACTGAACCCGGCCGTGCCGCACAGTCAGTCCTTGCAGTCTGAAGGACAGAGCAGGCTCTGCAGCTTCAAAGGCACCCTGTGCAGACGGTGCCGAGTGTCTGTGCTCCGGAAACATCTCTGCTGTTCTAGGTGATGAAACCAGAACTAACGAGTCTGAGCACAGTCTGGAAAACTGGGGGTTAGACGCTCCACTTCTGCAAAGCGGAGCCCTTTGTGTGGCATTTTGCCAAGAGCTGGGGTTAAATTTGGAGACGACACAACAAAACCAGTGGTCAGGGGTAGTTTCAGAGCGGCCAGGTACCAGGTCTCCAAAATTCTTGCACTTTTTGAAGGACAATGGAAAAATCATCTAGAATTTTTTTTTTCAAGGAGCCTCTATGTCTACACAGAGTTCCTATATTTAGTGATCCATCAAAAACCTTTTAATGCCCTGGCTGGTGTGGCTCAGTGGACTGAGCTCCGGACTGTGAACTGAAAGGTCACTGGTTCGATTCCCAGTCAGGGCACATGTCTGGGTTGCAGGCCAGGCCCCCAGTTGGAAATGTGTGAGAGGTAACTGATGGGTGTATCTTTCATTTTCCCTCCCTCCCTTCCTCTCTATATGAATAAATAAAATCTTATTTAAAAAACACCAGCATGGTACTGGCATGAAAATGGACACATAGATCATTGGAACAGAGTACACAGCCCGGAAATAAACCCACTCCTTTACAGTAATATTCAACAATATTCAACAGAGGAAGCAAGCACATACCTTGGGCCAAAGAGAGTTTATTCAATAAATGATGTTGGGAAAATTGGACAGACACATGCAGAAAAATGAAACTAGACCTTCTTACACCACACACAAGAATAAATTAAAAATGGATTAAAGATGTTAGACCTGAAGTGTTAGGCCTGAACCATAAAAATCATAGAATAAAACATAGGCAGCAAAATGTTGGACATTGTTCACAGCAATATTTTATCCGTATCTCTCCCCAGGCAAGGGAAACCAAAGAAAAACAAATGGGACTCCATCACAGTAAAACGTTTTTGCACAGCAAAGGAAAACAGCAACAAAATAAAAAGACAACCCACAGAATGGGAGAACATATTTGCTGATACAGCTGATAAGGGATTAATATCCAGAAGTTATAAAGAACTTACAAAACTCAACACTTAATACAAACAAACAACCCAATTAAAAAATGAGCAAAGGGCGTGAATGGACACTTCTCCAAAGCAGACATACAGGTGGCCAATAGACATATGAAAAGATGCTCAACGTCACTAATCATCAGATAAATGCAAATTAAAACCACAATGAGATATCACCTCACACCTTTCAGAATGGCCACCATCAATAAGTCAACAAATAACAAGTGCTGGAGAGGATGTGGAGACAGGGGAACCTTTTTGCACTGTTGGTGGGAATGCAGACTGGTGCAGCCACTGTGGAAAGCAGTATGGAGTTTACTCAAAACATTAAAAATGAATCTGTGTTCTGACCCAGCGATCCCACTTCTGGAAACATATGCGAAGGAACCCAAAGCACTAATTTGAAAGAACATAAGTGCCCCTATGTTCATTGCAGCGTTATTTACAATTGCCAAGATATGGAGGCAGGCCAAGTGTCCATCAGTAGATAGGTGGATAAAACAACTATGGGACATTTACATAATGGCATTCAACTTGGCTGTAAAAAAGAAAATTTTACCCTTTGAGACAGTACGGATGGACCTGAGAGAACTGTGCTGAGTGAAATAAGCCAGAGAGAGTCAAATACCACACGATTTTATTCATATGTGGAACTAACGAACAAACTGAACTAACAAGGAAAACAGAGACAGGCTCAGAGAGCAGGATGATGGCTAAGGTGGGGGGAGGTTAGGGGCGGAGGGACTGAGCAAAGAGGAGGAAGGACTCATGGATGTGGACAACGGTGTGGCGATCATAAGGGGACTACAGGGGGAAAACACAGAAGAGAAAGCCTGGCACAGCCTGTGTGAGTGGTGGGAGGGGACGGTGGGCGGCACACGGAACTCTGTACCATCTGTTCAATTATCTGTAAATCCGAAACTGTTCTCCAGATGAGCTCCAGTAATTTGTTCTTAAAGACACAGATACTGGGATTGTAATAAAATCTGCATTGCCGTGTGGTTCTAATCGCTGGCCCCCGGGGTCGTGGTGGTGGCTGAAAGAGTTTAAACGTGATAACGGACAACTTCAGGAAGAAGGTGAAGTCAAACAGGAGGCCGGGCATGGCCGGGAGTGACCCTCGTGTAATGGGACCCCAGCACGTCGACAGGACGGGCCGCAGCGGGCGGGCGCTGCGGTAAGGGGTATGCAGTGCCTGCTCACCTAAGATGGTGCAGTTAACCAATCAAAGGGAACAGCTGGCTACAGAGAAAGAATTTTAATCACTGGGTTTAAAAACTTACATAACGGCGTGGAACACAATATATGCAACATTGAATGCCAGGTAATACACGGGCTGTTTTCTGCATGTGGGAACGCCTCACCCCGAGCGGGTGCGGGACCCCGCCCTCTGACTGGCCCCGCCTCTTCGCCGGGCAGCTCTGACACACGTTCGGAACACAGCACACTGCCAGAATGTGTTTGAAACAGAGTCTGATCTTTTAACATTGATTTTCACATAATTTTAGAGAGAATACCTATTGGCTAAAGTGAGGCATATTTGTGCTATGTAGTTCCATAAGCACACATTCAACTTCTGATAAAGTTTCTTTATTCATTATCACGAAACTCCATTTTGTGAAAAATAATGTAATGCACGAGGTATGCATCTCGAAGGCGAGCACACAGTGTGAGCACACGGTGGAAGGTCGGTGCACACGAACACACGACCCAGCGCACCACGAGAGCGCCTGCCAGCCACACCACTCCCCTCTTTACAAAACGTGTCCGACCCGAAAAACTCGCCGAGGGAGCACGGGGGCGCGGCCCCGGCGCCTACGGGTACGTGTAGACATGCAGGGACGGGTACACCACCATCGTGGTGCGGCCTCTCCTCGTGGCAAGAAACCTGTTCCGGAGCCACCTCGGCGTCGCGTCTGGAGCAGGCTCTCGGCTGGTGTTCGTGCTTGTCTTTGGAGAGCACGCCGCTGTGTGTCTCGGCTTTTCTCTCTGTGCAAACAAGACATAGAAGTTGAGCTCACTTTGCGTTGCCATTTGTGAAGCTAGAGGAAGGATTTGGGTGGTTTTGCAAGGAGTCAGTGAGAAGTAGTTGCTCCCCCCCAAAACCAGAGCCCTCGTTGGAGGGCAGAGGTGAACCAAGCGTGTGTCCAGTCCCTCAGAGCGCCAGTGCGCACCGTTTTAACTGCTCTGAGAAGTTCGGGGACGGCAGTCAGTAAGCCGTGTGGAAGGCAAAGGCCGACGTCTCTGTCAGAGAAACGTGGCCCTGGGAACGCTGGGAGAAGGAAGCGAAGGCACAGTAAGCCAGACGGCACTGACCCTGTGCACTGGGTTTAGCTGGACCCCTAGCTGCACGGCACAGCTTAACCAGCGTGCTTCGGTGGTGGGATATGGTTTTAGCCCCCAAAGACTTCTTGTAATACGTGCTGAATGAGGAAAAAGGACAAGTTCATCACTTATTGGTCTGTCAGGAGAGAAGCCCTCTCTGATCTGACTTTATTTAAACCTCTCTTTTCATTGCTCTTCAGCTTCTGTTCCACCAGGGGTTGGACTACCAGCCACCCCTTTGCAGAGGGTCACTGCCTAAGGGAGGCGCAGGTCTTGTTCTGGAAGGGCCCGGCGCCTGGTGGGTTCCCCCTCAGATACTGCTGGGTGACGAGAACATCAGCCTGACAACTGTCCTGCGGCAGGTTGGAGAAGACAGCAGGGGCCACACCTCGGGAGAACTGTGGGTCCCAGTACCCAGCTGGGACACCTGCATGACCTGGTGGTGTCCAGTCTTTGCCTGGACACCTGTGAGCAGCACCCCGCCCCCCACAGAGGCACCAGCGCCTGCTGAAACGACAGCTCCCTCGCTGCGTGTCCCCCTCCATGTCCTCCCTTTCAGGAAAGAACACGCGAGTCCCAGTGTGCAAGAGCGACGCTGTAGGGGTAAAGGTGAACTCCTGCTCACTCCTCTTCTGAAAAAGCAAAGCACACGCAGCGCTCGGTAGGGAACGATGGCTGTGCCAGGGCACGCAGGCCGCCCGGCAGCTGACCGCGGAGCCCCAGGTGTAGTTCAAGTCTGGGCGGGCGGGCTGTGCCTCAGGGAGGTCGGGTGGGGTGCAGCCTGAGGGTGCAAATTACTTTGGGTGTTCACCAGGGAGAACCAACCTGAGACAGTGAAACTGTGGACTGTGGAGCACCCCCCTCCCCATCACAGAATACGTTCCAAAACCAGATAAAGAGCGTGCTCACTGTACCTGCGCTCCTCTCTCCGGCGTGTACTGGAAAAAAGAAGAAACTCCGGGGCCCCCATGGGACGAGCAGCAGAGAAGCAGTGACAGCAGGACTCCAGAACGTGTCTCCAAGGCCCCCTTTCCTCTGACCTCCCGGAGAGCAGACAGCAGCCCCTCCCCCGCCCAGCTCCCTTCCTTCCCCCTAACAACATTAGCTGGAGTCAAAGCAGCCCCGCCCCACTCTCCCGCTGCCGCTTCTCTGCGAAGCCGGCCCTTGTTTCTCTGTCCCGGCTTTAATCAATGTATTCGCAAAACAACAACGAAAAGCCCCAAGTAAAGTAACTCACTGGCATGGATGTGTGTGTACATGTACTACGTGAAGTACCTGCACTCTTTCTTTATTCTTAGTCAGAACCAAGGCGGATGCCTCTGCTGGGTCCAAGGCGAGGCCTTTGTCTCTGCCATTTACCTGGGACTGAAACACACAAATGCATCCTCATTAACATTTCCGCTTGGACAGGTGTGATTACCTAAGACCTGCATTGTTTGACTGTTTTTATTCATCACGATACTATGACACCAAAAGAGAGGTGGGGCACAAATAATTCAAAGAAAAGAAGGAAACTAATACTTATTGATGCCCACCATATGCTAGGCACTTTACACAATTTCACATCTGATTTTCTCAGCCAACCTTGTGATGTAGATATTACTTCCCCAATATTTTAGATGTGGAAACGGAGTCCCAAGGTGGCTAAGTAGCTCATGGAAAATTAATAGTAGGGGTGGCATTTTTAAAAAAGACTATTTTTTTTTGTTTTTAGAGAGAGGGGAAGGCAGGGAGAAAGAGAGGGAGAGAAACATCCATGTGTGGTTGCCTCTCTTGCACCCCCTAGTGGGGGCCTGGCCAGCAACCCAGGCATGTGCCGACTGGGAATCGAACTGGTGACCCTTTGGTTCGCAGGCTGGCATTCAATCCACTGAGCTACACCAGCCAGGGCAGGAGTGTCATTTTAACTCAAGACAGACCTCAAAGCTCATGGCCTTGTCACTATTACACTAGACCCTGATGTCCCTTGACAGCGAACAGAGATGGCTGTGCCCTGTGAGGTTCCTCGGCTAATGCAGTGGGACCTTGTTGCGTCGCTGTCATTCACAGGGCAGCCTTCCGCCTGAGGAGGGACGACTGTGCACCCTATCCGCGAACTAGCTATGCACCAAACCTATTTCTACACATAAAAGAATCAAGGGTTTCATGGCCACACAACTCCAGAGCACTGAAGGGTGGTGAGGTGCTTCTCCTCTGCCTTCCCTGCTCCTGCTCCTGCTCTGTCACTGGCTGTTCGGGTGTTGAGCTCCCCAGCCTGCCTCCAAGGTCCCTGGCAGGGTCAGTGTTTTGCCCCATGTTGCAGTCCCGACACCCAGCGGAGGGCCGGGCGTACAGCAGCCAGCTGCACGATCTGTTGAATGAGCGGGTGGGTGGATGATGAAGCAGCCTGTCCTTATGTTCTGGGTACAGAATCACGAATGACCAGCATCTGACATCAGACTTCAGTGGCATCTAACCCAAGGCAGAGCCGGTCTCCCCACCCGTTTAATGCAGCCTGCTCCCAGCGGCGCTGACTGGGTGACACGGAGGGCTCTTGTGTTCTTCTCTCTGTGGGGAGTCACGCCGGCTGGAAAAGTCAGAGAGTGTGTGTGAGGGGGGTCAGGGGTGGAACAGAATATAGGGCCCAGAATAAACTCATGCACAAATGGTCATTTAATCTCCAACAAAGGAGCCAGGAATATACAACAAGGAAAAGACCGTTTCTTCAAGAAATGATATTGGAAAAACGACATCTCCAAGTGCAGAAGAATGAAACTGCACCCTCTCTTGTACCATTCACAATATTCAACTCGGAATGGACTGAAACCTAAATTTAAGACCTGAAGCTGTAAAACTCCTGGAAGAAAACATAGGAGGTGAGCTCCTTGCCATAGGTCTTGGCAATGATTTTCTGATTTGACACAAAGAGCAAAGACAACAAAAGAAAGGATAAATCAGCGGGACCCCATCAAACTAAAATGCTTCTGCACAGCGAAGAAACTCAACAATGAAATGAAAGGCAGCCTCCTGGATGGGAGAAAAAGTCGCAGACAGCACGTTCCTTAGCTGTAAGAAAGAAGGAGGTCCTGCCGTCCACGACAGCATGGGCAAACCTGGGGACGTCATACAAGGGAAATACGCCAGACGCAGAAAGACAAATACCATGTGGTGCCGCCTGTAACGTGGAACCTAACAACGTCAAACCCATGGAAACAGAGAGCAGAGCGGCGGCTGCCAGGGCTGGGCGGTGGGGTGAAAAGGGGGAGGATGGCGACAGAGCACAAACTGTCGGTGACAAGCCACAGCCTGAGGTTCTGATGTACACCATGGTGACTGCAGCTGCAAACACCGTGTTGCATAGCTGAAATTTGCTAAGAGTAGATCTGAACGTGTTCTCACCGGAAGAAAAAAGAAGGTAAATACGTGAGGTGAGGGATGTGATTATTAACTCAATGGTGGGAACCCTTTCATAATGTATCCACGTATCAAAGCATCACACTGTACACTTTAAATATATTACCAAAGAGTTTTAATGAATTTCCCAAGAGTGTGTTTAAAAAGTCCAGCAAATACATTACCTCACTCAGCCTTGGTTTTTCACTCTGGATTGCTGAAGAGCTGGTATGCTCTGGATTTTTGGAAAAGGTAGACCGCTTTTGTACTGTAGAAACAAATCCTGCCCTCTCCTAGAAGGATTGAGTGCAGAGAGAATGTTTTTCAATTGACTCATTGCAATTACTCTACTCAAAACTGACCCAATTCACCCCACAGTGAAACTCCCACCTCTGAGGGCAATTTCGGCATTAGGAAGCACAGGGTACGATGTGGGTGCAGCAGCGAGGAGAAGGCCTAGAAAGGAGCGATCCAGGGGTCTTCAGCCTGGACCATGCCGAACCCTCAGCACCCAGCAACCCTGGGGTAGCTCTGGCCACTGCTTATCCAGCCTGTTCCACCTCTTCCCTCTGGAAATCCAGACTCGGTGAAAAGCCAGGCTTGCTATGCCAGAGCACAGAAGCAGACGGGTGGGCCAAGGCTGGAAGCGCTGGACAGAGATGTCCAGGGGCCAGGGAAGAGCTCTGAACTCAAGGCCGAAAGACCCACCCCCGCCAGCTCCCCTTCTGGTTTGGAGTCAGCCCGACGCCCTGCCACGGGAGGCCCTTCCGCCAGACGGTGGAGGGAAGCAGCACAGCCTTCTTACCAGGGCATCTTCTGTGGACTTCAACTCCCGTACCAAGTTATTTTTCTGATACTGTTCATTTCGCTGTTTCCTTGTCTGAGGTGGCTTCTTCTTTTTCTTCTTATCCATCTTCTTCTTCTGATTCAACTACTCCAGAAAGTACAGAGAACTTAGTCACTGAGGACGACAGAGGACTCTCTTCCCACAACACTCAGGACACAACGGCTAACCCAGTGTGCGGCCCTCATGGTGTTCAGTTGTTGTTGGCTTGGGGAACAGATGGCTCCGTCACCTCCATGCCAGAGGCTGCTCCCCATTTAACACCTCCCAAATCCCACTGCCGTACTTTTGCTGCCCAAGGGACTCCTCTACCAATAACCAAGTACCTGTGCTTTATAACATGAAACCCGATTGCTTATGGCAATAACGTTGGGTACAGACAATACTGATCACTAGATATGTGGTTAAAGGTTCAATTTGGTTGTTACTACAAGGTGGTTTTAATAATTAAGCAAATGAGGCTCAGGACTAATTTTCCAGGCACCTATGGAGTGGTAAAGCTTAAGCTGATGTTGCTGTCAACCCAGATGAAGAAATTGCAGGGTCCCGTCTATTTGGCTGGCTCCTCCCGACCACTGTCATCTCACCCTACCACTGAGACATTTCTTAATGCAGGTGGGAAAGCATGCCCACAATAAGCCACAAGAAATACCTTGTTGTTTCTAAATATCACTTTACATATCACCTATGTAAGAGAAAGTCTGTGAACAGATGAGGCAACAAAGTTACTCATATGAAAGCATAAAAAACTACCTAAGACTACATGAATAAAGAAACAGTTTCTTTAAAAAATATGGATCATTTGTTTAAAATAAAAGAACTTTAACTTAAAATTTTAACCACAGTTTACATGCAATATTATTTTGTATTGGTTCCGGGTGAACAGCACAGTGGTTAGACAATCACATGCTTCACAAAGGGCCCCCCGGCATTGCCAGCGCCCACCCGGCCCCGCACACAGTCGCTGCAGTGTCACTGACTGTACCCCCACGCTGCACCTCACGTCCCACGACTGCTCAGCAACTACCCATCTGTACCTCTCAGTCCCTTCACCGCTTTCACCCAGCCCCTAATCACCCTCCCCTCTGGCAAATAAGCACGGGTCATTTTTAACAACCTCTGTCTTTTGCTATGGTTTTCACTTTAAGTTAAACTTTTTTTCCATTTTTTATTTAACTTTGGAATAAATATGGAGTCTTCACATTTCCCCCCCTAGATGTTCATAACAAAAGTTATAAAGGACCAAGCAAAAGATTCCAGAACCAGTTAAAATGCTATGGCTCTATTTTCTGCAGATCTTAGGATAGCTGGAGAATTCTACCCAATTCCCCAGCAGTGTCATGGTGTTTTAAGGCTGCTCTTTTCCAGGTGCCAGACTCTGTCTGCTCTCACCTCGTCTGCTATGTTCAGGAGGTGAACAGGGAGGCCGTCTGAGAGGGAACTGTCAGAACCACTGGTGCTGTTTTCGAAAGGAGAGAAGAAAGGGAAATGCCTGTTACTGCTGCCTGGAAGCAGGCTGTTTCCCAGGCCAGGTGCACGGGGCTAGGATGTCCAGTCTGCTATTTGCCCGCACTGTCTGTGTTTCAATGACTAAGAATCCTTGACAAGCATATTCATTCATTCATTCATTCATTCTGAATGCCAGGTAGTGCATCAGGCACAGGAAACAGATGGACATAGCAGAGTCCCTGCCCCAAAGAGTTTGCAATCTGTGTGGCAAAAACCAAACACACAAAAAACCAAACCAACAAACAGAAAAACCCAACCAGCCAGCCAGGCGGGCAAAGCTGCCCTCAGCAGCACGGAGAGAGGCCGCGGGACTGTGGACGGGCGGCCCTGGAGAACACCAGGGGCCAGGGTCTGTTTGAGAGCAGGAGCTCGGCCGCAGTCGTTCCTACTGTCCGTTCAGAGCAAGGACCCTGCCAGGTCCTCTTCAAATGAACATGTTCAATATGCAAACGCATACATTCAATGCAAAGAATCTACAGGTCAGAGACTAGGAATATTACTTTTATTACCCTGATCCTCCCTTCAGAAGTTTCGGACGGGCCGCCCTGCCCGTGGAGGAATAGCCTGCTCTCCGTCTCGCTGCTTCACGAACAAACTCACTTTCACTTCAAACTTAAAAAGTTTTGGCTGTATGTGTAGACTGATCTGAAGTCTCCCCCCCACCAGCTGTGCCCGCCCCCTTTTCTCCAAGGGCCAGGGTGAATGAGGTCTCAGATAACCGATTCTATCTTCCTCTGTCGTGTCACATCGTGTTTTCCCCATTCCTGGGGCGTGACAGGAGAGAACGGAGACCGAGCTCTGTGGCACTCTCCGTATACAAAAGAACGTCTTAGGCACAAAACTCGAATCTGGGAAAAGGCAGCATTTCAAGTCACTGTTTTGCTGGGCTCTTTCATTCTGTTCGTTCCCTGCCGCCCCCGCCCCTCCGCCCCACCAGCCCCCGCCCCGCCCCCCCAGCCCCCGCCAGCCTGCGCACAGTGAGCAGCGGGAAGAAAGCCCTCTCTCTCTGATCTAAGTCCCAGTTCCCTGTTCTCACAAGGCTTTTTCAGTCCAAGGAGCGACTTTTGAGGCCACTGGATAATAGTGTCTGTAGTCCCTTTCAGAGATAACAGAGAACTTCAACAAATGGGATGAAAGCATTAGATGCAGGATGCCCCAGAAATGCTGAAGACGGTAGGCGCACACACAGACAGAGCAGACTCTAGCTGGGCTTGTAGCTTGCTCTGCTTCCCCGTGTCACACGGAGAGAGAAAGGCGGCACCCCGCGGGGGCTCGTGGGAGCCGGCTTCCCAGTGCAGAAGCTGGCACACGGTTCAATCATTTTTAACTCGACATGTCTGTGTTTCCCTGCTGAGCCCACTGGAAAGCGGTGTGGCGGTTTCTGGCTGACTCCCCTTGGGCTGTTCTGTGTGCGTTCACATACAGGGGATGTTTTGTTTTCATCCTGGTCCTGGGGGGCAGGCAAAGGATTCTGGGAGAGTGAAGAGGAGACCTGGTGAATGGGGCACTTGACCTGGCCTGATCATCCGGTTTAAGCAGACTTCTGGGAACCTCAGCCAGCAGAACAGCTGTAGAGCCCAGAGGTCAATGTGCCACAGAGAGTCAGCCGCTGCCCACTGTCCACCACGGACCAGAGCATAGCTCCCGGCAGAAGGCCTCCACGTCCAGCTCAGAAACCTCTGATTGAGGGCGTCAGGTTCCGGTCGAGGCACCTTGGTGGGGAAGCTGGAGTAGAAGGTGTTCTTGCACACGTGTGAGATACGGCCCACCTGGGGGCTTCCGAAATAGCTCTGGAGACTATGAGGGTGGGGCTGAGATCCTACACACTAAATTAATTCAGCAAACATTTACTGAGCTTTCCCTATGTGCCAGGTGCTGCTGCAGATGCACGAGATACGGAGGTGAGCAGAATAAAGATCTCTGGCCTTGTGGAACCTACATCCTAGCGAGAGAATGAAGATAACAAATAACAGGCACAATAAAGCTGTAAATGGTACAGAATGACAGAGGTGATAAAATGCTGTGGGAAACAATCAGAGCACCTGGGGGGATGGGGCACAGCAGGAGGGGAGGGCAGGGGAGCCAGCTGCAGCAGCATCGGAGTGATGAAGGTAGGCACATTGAACGTGTTGACGTTGAAGCAGAGCCATGAAGGAGGTGAAGGAGTTAGCCACGTGGACATCTGGGGGAAGAGTATTCCAGGAACTGCCAGTGCAAAGGTCCTGGGGCAGAAGAGTGTCCCGCAAATGTGAGGAAGAGCAAGGAGGCTGGTGTGGCTGCAGCAGAGTGATGAGAGGGTGGGTGTAGAGGTCATAGAAGTTCAGAGGGCTAGATCCTAAAGCCCTGTAGGTCATTCATTGTAGGTCCTAGACTTTTTGTCTGAACTGGGGGAGCCATTACGGTGTTTTAAACAGGAATGATTTCAAACAGAGGAATGACATGATCTGATTTTTTAAAAGATTTTATTTTTATTTATTTTTGGAGAGAGGGAAAGGAGGGAGAAAGGGAGAGAAACATTAGTCAGTTGCCTTTTGTACACCTCCAGCTGGGGCCCTGGCCCACAACCCAGGCACATGCCCTGACCGGGAATCAAACAAGTGACCTCCCAAATTCGCAGGCCAGTGTTCAATTCACTGAGCCACACCAGCCAGGGCTGATTTGTTGTAAAAACAATCACTCTCATGATTTTTTTTTTTTTTGCCCTAGTTGATCCCTTCTTGGTCATATTTGCTGGCTCCTCCCCACCCCTTTGACCTTGTAAAGCTGTGGTACCAGCCCTGGCCTGCATGGCTCAGTTGGTTGGGCATGAGGCACAAGGTCACTGGCTCGATTCCCGATTAGGGCATGTGCCTGGGTTGCAGGCCTGGTCCCCAGTTGGGGTGCGTGAGGTGTTTTTCCCTCACATTGGTGTTTCTCTCCCTTTCTTTCTCCTTCTTTTCCCCTCTCTCTAAAAAAATAAATAGATCAAATCTTTAAAAACAAAAGCTGTGGAACCAGCTCAGACTCGGACGGCTTCACTCTCTCTGCACTCGCTCCCCCGGGATCTCACCCAGTCTGAAAGTTTAAATGTCTATCCAACGACGACTCCGTCAGACCTCTCCACTGAACTCCAGACTCATCAGCCAACTGCCCACTCGCCATCTCTGTTCAGACGTGTAACAGACATCTCGCGCCCAACGCTAGGTTCCTGGTCTTCACCGCCCCCTGACCTTCTCCCTCTCAGTTAAAGGCAACCCCATCCTGACAACCATGGAGTCCTTCTCTCTTTCTCTTGTGCCCCATATCCAATCCATAAGCAAATCCTAATGTTTGAGACTTCAGAATATATCTCAGATCCCACCGATTCGCACGCCACCAACCACTACCCCTCTGGTCTCAGCCACCTTCACCTTGCACTTGTCCCACTGAAAGAGCCTCCCAGTGCGCGTCCCTGCTTAGGCAAGTCCTCTTCACAACCCATCTCCGCACAGCAGGCGGAGCGCTGCAGCCGAAGCTAAAACCTGGGCGGGTCAGGGCCCTTCCCCACCTAAAATCTTCCAAAGGCTTTCCATCCCCCGAGGGATAAAACACAAAAGCTTTCACAACTGCCTACAGGGCTCCGCACCAGCTGCCTCCCACCTGCCCAGCGCCTTCTTGTGCCTGTAACCGGTCAACAGGCAGCCAACACGGAGCTGTCAAAGGAGCAAAGTGTATCCATACGTGCCATGATTTACTCGGTATTTTGCACCTGAGGTTGCATCTAAACCAACAAAACAACAAACAAACAAATTAAAAAATAAAACTTCTCTGGTTTTTCTTTGAAGTGAGGTTTGTTACCTGGATTCAATGTCAGACAAAGAGATGTCATTCCAACTTTCTCCTAAATCCACATCTTGCCCAAGTTCATTGAATTTCTTATGGATTTCCTGTTGTAAGAGCTCCTTCAGCTCTGCCAGACACTGCATGAACTGTGGAAATAAAACAAGAACTTATTCCGATTATTCATTCACTTACTCATCAAATACTAAGTATATGCTAAAAGGCACTTCACTGCCGAGGACATGAGAGGAAGCTGTAACGTCTGCCACTAGGGACACGTCACCAGATAAACCGCGTGAGCTGTGGGGACACACAGAAGTGTTTTCAGGACAGAACACCCATAAGCACTGCTTTAGCCACGCTTCCTTGGCTGTAGCCAGTACTACACTTCTTGGCTATAAACGCAAAGG
Organism: Tonatia bakeri; assembly: GCA_004024845.1. Classification (NCBI taxonomy): domain Eukaryota; kingdom Metazoa; phylum Chordata; class Mammalia; order Chiroptera; family Phyllostomidae; genus Tonatia; species Tonatia bakeri. The sequence continues at coordinate 15,093 of PVIA01008492.1, read as the reverse complement.
TCTGGTCTGTCTGTCTGTTTGTTTGTTTGTTTGTTTATTTTTGAGTAATAAGGAAGGAAAAGTTAGAACAGCACTGTTCAGATTTTGACCTACTGCAACTATGATTTAACAGGTCACGCTGTGGCCAAATTCTCCGTTACACACTTTTTCTCGCGCAGCTGCATCCAGAGGGGTGCCCATCACGTGTTCCCGGGGCTGACATTTCAGGGGGGCCTGAGAGATGAGTTGGAGACCGTGAGTACAGACTCCTTTTTAAGAAGCTGAGCGATGCAGGGAAACAAACAAACTGCAGAGGAAACGAGGCCAGAGGAAAGGTCGGTGACTTGGGATTGGAGCAACTTGAGAACATTCGCAGTAAAGGGAAGAAGTGGGAAAAACCGAGGACGCAGAAAAAAAGGGGAGGTTATGAATGAGGCAGGACCTCAGGGGGCCGTAGGGGAGGCCAGCAAAGGCACCGAGAGCAGAGTTGGGTTTGGAGAAGACACGTGACAGCCGGTTTTCCGAAACTGGAGAAAGGGAAGTAAGAACGGGGGCTGCCCCGAGTGCACCCTGACTCGAGGGAGAGGTGAGCTGAAGGGATGGGCAGGAGGGCTTCCGTCTGCTTGGCGAAGTCTCACCGTTTGCCGAGAGAGGGCAGGCTGGGCCTTTCTTTTTTCCTTTCATTGTAGAAATTTCAGAGAAATGTTAAGAAGAAATAAAGATCACCTGAAATCCCACTGAGCTGAATTTGGACCCATGTGAAACTGATCACAGTAGCTGCGTCACCACATTTCTTGCTTTCTTTTCTTTTTTTAACTGACCAGAAATCAAACCCGTGTCCTTTGGGTCCACGGGACAATGCTCCAGCCAAATGAGCTATACCAGCCAGGGCACTGCATTTGTGGCAACTTCCTTTTTACCTTGGCTCGGTCGGGATCACAGAAATCCAGAAGGGTGTCACAGATGTGATAACCTAGGGACTTCAGATCCTCAGTGGTAAAATGAGTGTCTCTTTTATTGCCTGGAAAAAAAAATCCATAAACATTTCTTATTAAACCCTAACAAGTCATTGCAAATCTAATTTACAAGTACCTCCTTAAAAACACCACCTCTGATTCTAGTTTTAGTTTGATTCTGGAGAATCTTGGACAATGAAAAAGTTCACAATGATGAAGGCTATAATTATGAAGTTATAATTACCATGATGATAAAGTTTTACCTTGTGGTAGGCACTATGCAAAGTGCTTTACACGCACTATCTCATTAGGTAGTACCTGTAATGCAGGTGCTCTGCTGACAGTTACAGAAAAACGAGATTCAAAGAGTTAAGTCACTTACCTGGGTCACGCAACTTGGAAACCAAGCTGAAATGCAAACCCAGATCTGACTGATTCTACGTCCTTAGCAGCCACTATGCTCCATACTCCATCAAATAGTATATTTCACCCTCATGTTTTAGATACTCAAATTTGGCAAGAGGTACAGACAAGAAAATTCTTTAGATCTATTCTCCCCCCAACATTTAATGGGAATGACTCTCCCCAATGCTCTGCATAGCTCCCCCGGCCACGCTGGCCCACGCTGCACAGAGGGAGCTCACCCAGGGTGGACCCGCCAAAGGTGGACTCCATGGTGTAGCTGTTCAGGACTCCCATCCGCCACATCACAACGCGTCCCGTTCCTTCTTTGCACTTTTGGACCTTAAAATTACAACTATGAAAAGAGAACTAAACAGAAATCCAAGTCCTCTGTTAATCATAAGCTGGCAAGTGGTTAAGCAGATTCATTAACGTGACACAAGAATGGTTCCCCTGTGATCTATATATTATTTCCTAGAGTATGTTCCATAAAATACTAATTCTAAGGGATGTTAATAGACATTACAGAGGAAAACGTGAGTTCTGTGGTCCTGTTCATCAGGGAGATACAGGGTTAACAAATGGCACAGGCTTCCTCTCCAGCACCTCTCGGAATAGCTAAGTTGTTGTGGACTGTGATCCTCCAAAGGGGAGAGAGTTTATTGTTTCTCATTGGCCATGAACCCTTCCTTCCCGTCCCCACCTTCCTCAGGGACATTTTGCAGGACTAGGGTTCCTTGAATGCCTGTTTGGGAACACTGGCTAAATTTAGCATTCAAAGCAATGGACAGCCTTTGTAAGACTTTTCTTTTTTTTTTTTTTAAGATTTTATTTATTTATTTTTAGAGAGGGAAGGGAGGGAGAAAGAGAGAGAGAGAAACATCAATGTGCAGTTGCTGGAGGCCATGGCCTGCAACCCAGGCATGTGCCCTGACTGGGAATCGAACCTGCGATGCTTTGGTTTGCAGCCCACGCTCAATCGACTGAGCTACGCCAGCCAGGACTTAAGACTGTTCTTTTTAAAAAGTATTTTATTTAGCCCTGGTTGGTATGGCTCAGTGGATTGAGCACCAGCCTGCTAACCAAAAGGTCGCCAGTTTGATTCCCAGTCAGGGCACGTGCCTGGGTTGTGGGCCAGGTCCCCAGTTGGGGGTGTGCAAGAGGCAATGGGTATCACTTGCACATCGATGTATCTCTCCCTCTCTTTCTCCCTCCTTTCCAAAAGAGAGGGGGAGAAACACCAATGTGTGAGAAAAGCATCGGTGGCTGCCTCTCACATGCGCCCCAACCAGGGACACCCCCTGCCCTCCACAACCGAAGCATGTGCCCTGACCAGGAACCGGTGACCTTTCTCTTTGTGGGGTGAAGTCCAACCCATTGAGCCACGCCGGTCAGAACCGTCAGACTTATTCTCTACCACTCCCCAATCTGAACCCTTGGATCTAGTTGGGTTTAGCCTCTCTATATGATCTGTGCATGCCTCAGCATGACAGTCTCTGCCTTTCACTCTCTGGCTCCTTTTTGCCGATGTTCTCAGCTCGGAGTTCAATGTCCTCCATTGTCTTTCACAACCACCCCCATGTTTACTCCTCTCTTGGAAGTTGTAATGTGCACTTGGCACCTACCCCAACCTGCCCTAGCCATCCTGCTGAAGACGCTTCACATTTGGGAGACCCCTCACTACCTAGTGGTTGCTGACTCGCACTCTATAGGGGCCAGGGGCTCTGCTGAGGAGCTGGGGGCACTGCTGTCCAGGGACTGGGGGAGGAGGCCGACTACCCCTCTTCACCACTGCAGCTCTGCTTTTCATTGCTTTAGATACTGGGTTCTGGAAGTGATTTCATTGGAAGAAAGAGATCCCTGGCAAAAATGGACAAGAATGTTAAAAAAAGAAAAAAGAAAAGAATGAAGGGAAGAAGAAAGGAAGAAAAGCTTCCTTTTTTTTTACAACAAGAGCAGCAGATACAAAATATTTGTCTTACACATCATCTATGGGAAAATTTGTACTATCATTCAAATACTTTCCTAAATCCAACCTAATTTCTTCTAATGCCAGTTACACTGTGTGGGTGTACTTATGGTGCCGAACCAGTGCAGACACTCCGTATGTATCCAGCTGGTGCTCAGCCGACTACCGCAGACTCTCGCTGTCTGCGCTAGCCCTTTAGTGTCTTCATCATCTGTGGTCTTGTATCACATAAACTTTTCTGTGGAGGCTCATGTAACAATAACATTTTGTTTGTCCTTCAGTCCCTGCGTCCAGTGAAAATCACAGGATTCAAGATGATAGATAACTCCGTTAGTAAGAGTTTGAACTCTGCCCAGGTGGAGCAGCCAGAGCAATTTTTAAAAATAGCCCTTATTAAGATATAATTCACATACTGTAAAATCCACACGTTTAAAGTACACAGTTCAATGGTTTAAGTATGTTCACAGGGACGCAATGTAAGTTTGGGACATTTTCAAAACCCCCAAAGAAACCCAGGGCCCACAGGTGGTCACAGCCCACGCCGCCCTGCCCGCAGCCCCGGGCCGCTGCTGACTGCTGTCTGTCTCTACAGCAGTTCACAGAACGGAATCAGGCAACGTGGCCTTGGTGTCTTGTCTTTCACTTAGCATCATGCTTTCCAGTTTCCTCCATGTCCTAGCATGTCAGTAGTTAAGTCTTTTTATTGCCAAACAACATTCCATCGTGTGGGTGCACTGCATTTTACTTACCTGTTCACTGGCTGATGGACATAGAATACATTCTTGAGGTCAGGTTGCTGGGATTTACCCAACATGATAAAAAGAGATACAAAATGCCAAATCAAACACTACATATAAGAAGCAGAGAGCTCCCTTCTCCCTTCTGCCTTAGTCGATAGACAGAAATGACCTCACATGCTTACCTTTTCTGGTGCGTTTTTGCTTAACATTAAAGGGAAGACTCGCTCGTGAAGCCAGTACTTGCGATCGCTGTTGTTACAGCCGTACAGGAAGATGTTATTCTTACGGCTGTGGCCGTGGAAATCGCAGTACAAGAGAACCTCCCTTTCTTCAAGAAGTCTGTTGAGGGGGGCAAACACAGGACTCAGTGGACATCCAAATGCATGCGGGTAACCAAGGATTATGTGCAGTCTCTTCTTTAAGTGTGTCTGCTGATACCTTCCCTTCTAAGAAAATTCCAGCTCCCGATGGCCTTCAGAGGACCCTACCTCCATCCTCAGCCACTCCTGATGTGGAAAGGGGTGGGGGCAGGCCTTGTGTAAGTTGACAAGGAAGTGGGGAAAACTGTTGAAAGTGGCTCCACCCTGGTGTAGACCGGTGGAAAGTGGAAAGAGGTAGAGAGGCTGTAACTGCAAGAATAAAAAGAACCAAAGAAAGCCTTGGTTCTTCACTTCCTGCGGCTGGTTCTGACAAGGCTCAGATCTTGGTTTCCTGATCACCCAGGGTACCTATTCAATCTTCCAAACAAGGTCACCTTCCTCATAACTCGAGGATGAAGAGTATGATAATTTGCTACCCATTAACAATGTGCTGGGTATGATGCTAAACAGATTACATGGATTATCTCATTTAATCCTCACAGAAACCATCCAAGGCAGGTGTTATTATCCCCGTTCTACAGATGAGAAAGCTGAAGGGGAGAGGTTAAGTGACTTCCAAGGTCACAGGACCAGCCAATAATTAAGCCAGGTCTCAAAACCAGGCTTGTCTGACTCCCAAACATATGCCCTTAACCATTTTGCTACCAGCCCAACACTACTCCACCCTTCCACACAGATATGGTCAGAAGGTGTGTGCACTGACATAGTCTTATATGCTGGAGTTTCATTTCCAGTGAAATGGAAGCTCTTTGAAGCTGGGTGCTATTACATCATAGACTTCAATGGCTTTTATACAGGTTTGAAAAATCCTAACTGATTTATTATTCCTTCTTCAATGACAGGCAATATAAGATGGTAATAAGAAACTCAGACTCCAGTCCTGGCCAGGTAGCTCAGTCGGTTACAGCATCATCCCAATATAGCAAGGTGTGGGTTTGATCCCTGGTCAGGGCACATACGAGGATCAACCAATGAATGCATAAATGAATGGAACAGAAATCAATGTTTCTCTCCCTCTCCCTCACAAATCAGTCCCCCCGCCCTCCCATCCAAAAAAAAAGAAGACTTTGGAATCAGAGAGCCTGTGTTTAAATATCTACTCAGTCACTTACTACACTAGGACTTGGGCAAGTTACTTAACCTTTCTGGGCCTCAATCTCATTATATAAAAAAATGGGGATATTGATTGTGCTTACCCCAGGGGGTTAATGTGAAGATTAAATGGGTTGAAGATGAAATGGGTCATAAGTATAAAGCACTGTTAATACTGCCTGTCACCTCATATAAAATCACAAATTGTTATATTCTATTATTACCTAACTCTCATCATGAAGACCTATGAATTCCTCTGACATCTGACTTTTTCCAATCATTTCACTTCTAAGTGAAATATCTCTGGCTAAAATGTTGCATGTTCAGTTTCCACTCAAAGATAAGACCCAATTTAAAAGTTGGAAAATGAACAAACCCATGTGACTACAAAGAGAATGGTAAGGGCTGTCTACAAGCCATTTCCACTTCCGACAACATCAGAAGAGACCTTACCCCTCCCAACCCCCCGCCACTAGCCAGTCATCAGAGGAGGTTCAACAGGTAAGGGCTCTCACCTCTTGATCATGTTCCTGGTGTACCAGATGCACGGGAAAGACTCCTTCAGAATGGTTTTATAATGCCTGTTCAGGTCCCTTCCAGCCAACGAGCACCGGTAATTCCCCACAATTACCCCATCTGGGTTTAACATGGGGACCACTTTGAAGATGAAGATATCTCTGAGGAGCTCAGCATCGGGGGAGTTGCTAAGAATGAAGTCCAAAAACCCTTTCATGACCCAGGAGCCATTGCTTTCCCCGGGGTGGGCCCTGGCGCTCAAGACCACGGCTTTCTTTGCAGCAGCCTCTTGAGGGGTCCGGGATGGGTTGGTGATGGTGAGCAGGTAGACGGTATTTCCTGCTAGACTCCTGCATAAAGTCCGCAGTTTGCAGAACTGAGACTGGAGGGGGTTGTTCGCCACCGACAGGAGGTAGTATTGCAAATCAGTGTATGTATATGGGTAGAAGTGCGCAAAGAAGCAAGTGTCCTGGTCGTGCGGGAACTGAATGGTCCACGTCAGACAGTAGAAGGGCTGCTGCCCGTCGTCCGTGTTGTTCTTGTAGTACCTGATTTCACTTCCTTCTCTTCTCCAGCCAATGTTGCGGGTGTTGGCATCCAACTGGGAGTACAGGAGAGGCTTCATCCCTACTGCGTAAAGGCTCTTGGGTTTCAGCAGGTTGACAATGGTGAAGCGATAGGTGGCATCTTTCCTGGTGTTCTGAACTCGAAAATAAAACCACTGAGTGTGTTTGTTCGTGTAGAGGTCAGTTCGCAAGGTCAGCTCATACTCGTAGGTGTCTCTGTAATGAAGAAAACAGAAGAATATCTCTGTAACACCTCCCTCAAAATACTGTTATTCCTTGGTAAAAATAGATCTTATTCCAACAGAAAGCCTGCTCCATGAAACATTTATTTTCTCATTTACCCAGTTCTCCAACTCATGTATTAGGCTAACAGAAACTTGGGGGAAAAAAGTGGATTTGGGGAGGGACAGAGAAGTCTCAAAATTCACATTGTTGCACAGGATTGGGGAACTCTGAGCTTCTTGGTGTCTTTCTAGAACACCCAGCAGCAGTTTCTAACCACTGCAATCCATTTCTCTGAAACACACCGAAAAGCAGTGAAGCTGGAGCCCTTAGTGTTGGCTGCTAGCTACATCCTGGACATCACCAGTATGGACCAGATCCTTAGGATTTCTGTGCTATTTTTATCTCTGATCATCAATTGTTTGAAGATAAAGGGGCTTTACTGGAATGCGTGCTCCTTGTTTAAAAGAAACAGGACTAGCTTGCAGAAGAGGAAATACAAATGCCAAAAACATGTAAAGATATTCATCCACCTGCATCATTAAAGAAATACAGATTAAAACAGAATGTTTTCTCCACCCTCTCATCAACATTTCAACATTGGGAAACGCACTCTCACACATTGCTGATGGGAACTGAAATCACACCAGAGGACAATGTGGCCAAAATTAGCAACACCGAGGTGTTCAAACTCTTGACCCACCAATTTTATATCAGAATTTATTCCATAAAAATATACAGGCACAAGGGTGTTAATTATTAATTATGTTCATTTGTTTAACAAAAAGTTGTAAATATCTTGATTTCTTATCAGTCAGGAATAAGGTAAATAATGTATGGAATAATATAAACTATTAAAAATGAGGAGATATAACTGTGGTATGGCCACAGAAAAATACCTATAATGTGTCAAGTGGAAAAAACAATTTGTAAAACTGTATGCACACCATTATCCTATTTTTTAAAATACATAACATATGTGTATATTACACATACATAGAGAAAATTAATATATATGAGTACACATCAAACTGTTATCAACTGCTGCACCTGGGAGGCATGATTATAGGACTCAACAATTTTTAAAAAACTTTTAAAAGATTGACTTATTTTTAGAGAGGGGAAAGGAGAGAGAAAGAGAGGGAGAGAAACATGACGTGCAAGAGAAACAGGGATCGGTTGCCTCTCTCCCGCTCCCTACTGGGGCCCTGGCCTACAACCAGGGAATTGAACCGGCAACCATTAGCTCTGCATGCCATTGCTCAATCCACTGAGCCACACTAGCCAGGGCAAAATTTTATGTTATGTATTTTTATTAATACAAATTTCAAATGAGCACTAATTTCTTTTATAAGCAGAAAAAGCAATTTAGATAAATGTTTACTCTGGGGGGAAATACGAGGCACAATCTTCCCATTTTTTATCATCCTCATAACCATTTCCCATCACCTCTGTTTTTCAGAAACATTCCTGACTCCTAAGGTGATTCTTTAGGGCTCTTCTCCATCACTTCAGTCACCCTCCCCTTGGGAAAACCCTCTCTGTTACTCACACTCTGACAGCTTTTTGCAGATTCCCACTCTCAAACCTGGATTCGAACAGGAGAGTGTTATCTTCTGGCCCCTGCAACGTGACAGCGAGCTCCTTGATAATTCCTCGCTTGCCTCCCACTCTGGCACTGGTGAAGTAGGAACCTTTGGTGGGCACTGCAGAGGGGACAGACACATTCCTCTCAGAACCCGCTCCTCCCACAACGTTCATGTGCCCTTGTGTGTGTTCAGCAGCGCTGTTCGAGGTTAACAACAGTGAATATTCGCATTTTCAACTGTCCTTGCTGAGACTTTTAGTTTTAAAGTGTGTTTCTTTGAAGGCCTGTTTAAGGCACCTCCTTTTGCTACAGGCGACCCTGTCATCAGAGATACTGCTTGTACCCATTTAAACCCTAATTCAAAAGGATGTTGGCAAAAGGTAATATTCTAAGTGGAGTATCTGAAAACATTTGCAATCTTATTTAAAAACACACAACAAACAGCACCTATTTATTCATTTTAAAAATATGAAGGTAAAAACAAAAAAGAGAGAACATAGTACACTCTGTAAGATTTTTTGCTATATCCTTCCAGATTTAAATATAACAAAAATAGAAATTTGAGAATTGGCATGGGTGAATTTCCCTAAGCAAGGAACCAAAATATCAAAGTTATTAGTAAAAAGTTTACAATTATAATTTTTTAAAATAATTGCACCTTTTTATTTTTTAAAGATTTTATTTATTTATTTTTAGAGAGGGAAGGTAGAGGGAGAGAGAGAGAGAGAGAGAAACATCAATGTGCAGTTGCTGGGGGACATGGCCTGCAACCTAGGCATGTGCCCTGACTGGGAATCGAATCTGCGATGCCTGGTTCGCAGCCCGCGCTCAATCCACTGAGCTACGCCAGCCAGGGCTACAATTATAATTTTAACTTTGCTTTTAATTTTACTTTTTTATTATTGTTCAGTTACAGTTGTCCCAATTTTCCTCCCATTGCTCTCCCCTGCCCTGTCCATCTAAAATTTTAACTTTAAAATGAAGCTAAAACAAAAAAAGTGATGAACTGTGTCTTATTTAACAAAATTTAGATTATAATCATAATCTCTAATACTTGGAATAATAAACAATCAATTATTAACTTTTTTTTTAGTGGGGCTGCAACTTTTCAGACAAGTTCAGTAACAATGCCATGTAACATCTTTGGTTTCTGCAAACATTTTTTGGCCTTCACAGTTTTCCCAAGGATTTCTGTTTGTACCACGATATTCTCATCATTGTGTCTAGAAGAACCTATTTTAGTCATCTTTTGTTGATTTTCTGTTTAATTGTTAACTGATAAAAGTTTTCTAGGTTCTCATTTGTCAGTGGCTTCGCAAGTGAGTCAAGCAGTTCTGTAACATTCATCAGCTTCATAAAATCCTGCATCTCTTGTCAAGAACCATATTTCATTTTGCACTTACTTTATGTGCATTATATTATCAGATGTTGACAACATCCGCCCATCAGCGGGTGACTGGCACCAACAAAGATGCTGACTCGGCAGCACTGAACGAACAGTAATGTGCAAGGGGCCTGATCATACAAGTAGCCGGTTCACTGGTAAACACAGTAATACTACGATGACTTTTGCTCCTACGCAACCATGTGTTGGTATGGAGACTTTATAACAAACACGTGGGTAGTAAGTGCGAGCAGAGGACAAATCCATCGTGTAAAGGAGTGAGTGAAAGAGGCAAGTGACCCTGGAGGAAGGAGCCGAGGCAGCAGCTAAAAGTACACGTCATCCAAGTACAACCTGGGGACCTGCGTGGTTCAGTCTTCATGAAACTAGTCAGAGTACAACCAGCAACCGGATGCCACTAATAAAGAAATTTCAGTATTTTGTTGAGTCTCTTAGGTGACATTAAAGATCCAATTCATAGCCCAGAGGGATATTTCTCAAATATCAAACCAGTTTTCTCCCCTCCCCCCACCTCCAATATTCTCATCACATGTAGTTGCTGTGGGGACCCTAAACCGACGAACTCCCAAGTTCCCTCTGGAGCCCCATCTTCTCAGTTTTCTGTCTCTGTATTCCTCCAGTTAGGTGGGCTCAACTCTCCCGGATGAACCTAAAAGACAAGACCAAGGCAGCTGCCACAGCCGTGTGTTCACAGGACAGCAAGGATGACGCGGCAGGAAAGCTGCCATAGAGGGAGAAAGCGCTCCCTGCCCCGGGGGTCCCTCTTGGCTAAGACCCGCGGAAGCATCTGCCTAGAACAGAGGACGCAGTGAGGGTTCATGGGCCTCTGGTTTACTGAAAATGACTCCAACCCGGTAAAACAGGCTTCTAATCCTAAGAATGGCTTCAGGTTGTAGAAACATTACATCCCCCGTTATTTGTAAGCCAAGCCTACCCACTTAGGATCTCCGTTTTCAGTGCCTCCCAAGCTCCTCCTCAGACCGTCCACAAGGTGGAGCTGGGCAGACCGTGAGCCGCTCCCCTCGTTTACTGCATTGCACAGACCCTACTTCTGCCACGTGTGATGTGCACCCATGGAAAGTGTGCACCTATGTTGTTTCCCCAAACCTTCGGGGAAAAAGTCTTTTATTTCAATTTTTAATTCAATTTTTATTTATTTAGATGCTTGTTTTTTGCATTAAAAGGAATTTTAGCGTTTATTTTTTAACATATTATGGTACAAGAAATTTTATGTAACAAATAATTACAAAACACAAGAACGGATACAGGTATTTCTGGTTCTACCCACGTATAATGTGCATCCTTATTCTTCCCTCAAAAATTTGGGCCAAAAAGTGTGCATTACACATGGCAAAGTACGGTAGCTTTTCTCACCAAATTGTTATTACCGTAAGGAGGGCTCATAATCATTTGTGTCTTTCTAGCAATTGGTCCTGTTCACCCATATTCTCCAATTTGTTGGCATGAAGTTCTTGCCAGCATTGCCTTGTAATACTTTTGATTTCTGAAGAGTTGATGTTTGTTTCCTTTCATTGCTGATTTTGATAATTTGTGTCTCTCCTTTTTTCTTGGTTTGGTTAGTCCAAGTTTGTCAATTTTGTTTATCTTCCCAAAGTTTCCACTTTTGGTTTGATTTTCCCTACTACTTTTCTGATTTCTGTTTCACTGATTTCATCATTATCTTTGATATCCTTCCTTCTGCTTGCTCTGGATTTATTTTGCCCTGATTTCTCAAACTTACTAAGGTGGAAGCTTAGGTAATTGATTTGAGATCTTTCTCACGCTCCCCCCCCCACCCATTTTGACTGTCCTAAATCATTCATTAGGTAAGAATTTTACAAACATTATTTATATTAGCAGTAATGGTGGAGCTGGGAGTACTGCACCCTCTCCAAGCTGCACGGTGAGAACCACCGACAGTGTGGTGGGATTGTGACTCTCTCCGAGACCAGGCTTTGCTGCTGGCAGGTGTCGGCCCTCACACCTCCCTGTGCTTGTGGACTGGTTTGGTGATTTGGCTCACACTGGGTGTCAGGATTCCTTCCGATGGCCTTATGGAATGGATCAATGAGGATGACCCCAAAGAATCTGTATGTGGAATCGTCACCAACCCAGTAGAATTCAGGACTCTCAGAGACCCACAGTCACGTCCAGCTCATCCTCTGGCAACAGACTGATGGCTTCGAGCACATGTTGGCTGGCTAACACCACGACAGACAGGCTTGCCGTGGTTGCACCCTTAGAAACTGGGCCTTTGTGGCCACCATGGTGCACATGAATCCGGTATATGAGTATGACATAACCTTGCTTGACCCTGTATCACAGTCTGCTGTACTTTATTGGGCCAGGTGGGGCGGGGGGCCCTGTGGAGCACAGGGAGCAAGTGGTATTGCCAGCAGCACACCTGAGAAGGAAGCACATTGCATCTGACTGCTCTGTCCTCCCCAGCTCCTGGATGTACCTCTACGCACCCATCTTGTGGTGTCTGCCAGACGGAAAGGAAGAGACTTTCTCCCACAATCCTTTTTGGGCTCTTCCTCTTCCTTTCAAATACATGCATTTAAAGCCATAAATTTACCTTGCCATGCTTTCAGTGGCATCACACAAATTCTGATGTTTTATTTTCACTCCAAAATACTTTTTAACTCTCCTTGGGGTATCTTTAACGTATGGGTTACTTAGAAATGTGTTGCTCAATTTCCAAATATTTACAGATTTCCCAAATGTCATCTGGTTGTTGATTTCTAACTGAATTTTGTTGTGGTCAGAAAATATATTTTGTACCATTTCAATGCTTTCAAATAATAGGTATTAAGACTTGCTTTACAACCGAGCATACGGTCCATACTGGGGAATCTACTATGTGCCTTTGAAAAGAAAGTGTATTTTGTTGCTCTTTTTGGGTGCAATGTTCTGCACACTTTTAGTAAGACACCCGGAGCCTTCCCCGAGGAAGCCTGCACCTCCGTGCAGGAAGCCACATAGTAAACGACAGCCACATGCACATTCTATAAGAGTACTCACCGAAGTATGTGTAGGAGCCGAGAAAAGAAGAGGAAGTTCCCCAAAGATCCAACATCTGAATTTCAGGAAGAGGAATAGCAAGGGAGAAGCTATAAAATGAACTTGGAACCATTAAGAAAAAGGTACTGTCATTAAAAAAAAAAAGATTGCAATTTTAAAGCTGACTGATCATGGATAGCTGGCCTCCCATTCAGGTTGGTTTGGAAAAGACAATTCACCACTGAGCTATGAATTTTTAAAAATCACGATTACAGAAAATATTTATAACGCTGTCATGACGGACTACTCACTGCCCAGTGTAATGACAATACCTGAATCTAACTGGTAGACAACCGTGCCTTTTTCCTCTCCTACAATTTCTGGCACCTTTTCGTTTCCTGTAGGTTGATAAAAATATTCCGGTTGAGGTGGAACTCTCTCTGAAAGAAGACATTGAAAAGGTGCAAAATAAGGAAAGATATAAAAAGCACTTTAGCAGAACCTAAATTTCTAGTGTGTTTATAAGTTGTCTTGCATCTTTCCATAAGACTATGAGGAGACTTTCAATAAAAAACGTAAGGTATAAGTAGAAGATTTAAAAGTGGCCAGAAAGGTCAATATAGTTGCTGCGATAACTCTTCAAAATTTGGTCCCAAGCTTCTTTTTACAATCAGGAAAGTATGATCAGCTACATACATTTTATTACCATAGAGGAACAAGTATATCAATAGTTTCAGAGAAAGCAAGGCTTTTTCATTACATCCAATTCTAAGAGATTTCTTGCACGCAGCTTGGGCAATTTTCAATATCATTTTAAGTATAGAAGCCATTGACGAAAGCCTGTATTTCGCTTCACCTCTCGTCTTTCATGCCCGATGCTCCCCGGTCGCCCAAACCCGACACACTCTCCGTTTCCTCCAACTGGGACACTTCTCCTTGACTCTCTCAATCGGATCAGTTCTAGCTGCCCCTTCAGATCTCACCTCGGGTTTCGACTCCCCTCGGAAACCCGCACTGATCCTGCAGGCTGGGGTGAAGCGTCGTTCCCAAAGGCACCAAGCTCTATGCAACTGCCTGGCTACATCTTTTAGCCCCCCCACTGGTGAGAGAGCTCCCAGCGTCTCCACCTTGTTCGTGACTGTGTCTCTAACACTAAGCACTGTACTGAGCATATGGTAGAGGCTTGACCAATATATACTGAGTGCATATTATGTGAGGGGAGTGAGAAAATAAGAAACATCCAGTTGCTTATCCAGCAGTCTAAAGTGGGGAGACATGATGTTTGCTAGACGTAAGTGTCCTGGCAATTAGAGAAGTCCCCACTTTTCCATGCAACGCACTTCTGAAAATGCTTCATCAACGGAGTGCTGAAGATTATATTTGCACCAATCGCTCAAAGATGTGACCAGCAATGTCATAAAAAATGCCTCCACCACTCCCATAAAAACTCCAATAAAATAAAAATACAATGGAAAACAGTACAAGCGATGCTGTGGCATGTGGGGTGTGCACCGACTACACCAAAGCTGGGAAAGAATGCAACTTCTAGAAACTCAACTGCGCACATTGATACCGAGGTGGGAATAATCCAGAAAACAGATTTAAGTATGAATATATTTTGGTCTCTAGCAAGGTATCTTCCCACCCCAACAAACTCAGAAACATTCCAGTTTACATATGGGTGTAACTTTTGACTTTGGCGAGTGTGTATCAGTTTCCCAGAGCTTAATCACTTCAGGGTAGAATGATTAAGGTCCTGCCCCACACTTCAGGACAGAGGACTTGAAACTGTGAGGTCTCGGAATCAAGTCTGTCGGAACAGCAAGACCACGACACGGAAGCCACATTACCAATGTGATGGATGTTTTCCTTGATGACCTCACACTCTATTGGCCATCTTGGAGCCTGCATGGGCTCGCTGCCAGAGAAAAAGGCAAAGAGATCTCGGGGTTCTCGAAGACGTGGGTTTGCTTCGCCAAACTCATCGTGAAGCAGCTGTCTCCTCTTGAGAAGCGGTGAATTCAGCACAAAAGAATCTGCCAAAGGGCAAGGGAATGAGTGAGCACGTTCCTCGTCCTTGGGATCCGCTGCTCGACCATGACAACTAAGCAATGGGAAGCACTGTATTGAATATGGGCACAGATGTGCAGTCTTATGACATGTTTCTCCTTCAAGGAGATGTATTCGGGGATGACAGCACTGAAATTATAAAATCAAATTAAAATTCTGCACAATCTATTCAGTATTTCAGAGTAAGTTAGAAGAAACTTTTTTT